>ML685977.1:220218-311992 GCA_007922175.1 Pelusios castaneus
AATAGAATTCCTAGACATAAACTATATAATCATTCCCAGCAAATTACTACCTTTCTATTGATACCAAACATGACATAGTTCCTATGGATTATAGCATTTATGAGATATCCATTGAAAATAATATCATAAATGCTTCCTAAATCCAGACAGCGTCACACCCTGCCCCCATGCCCTGCCAAGGTCCCTGTCCCCCTTTGCCCCATTGCACACAAGGGGTGCCCCCCCACCACTGTGGACCTACCCAAGGTCCCCCTAGCCCCACAAAGTCGACCTAGAGCATCCAGTGTGGACGCTCTAGGTCGACTTTGTAAGTTCCCCTTTAAGTCGACTTTAATTTTAAGTGTAGACGCACTAAGTCGACTTAAAAGTGCAAGTGTAGACATAGCCTACAAGTGCCACAGGACTCTGTTTGTTTTTCTCCTTTCTCCAGTGGCCCAAGGCACGTGTTCAGCAGCCCCAAAAGGTATTAAGAGCTTCCTATGATTAGTTGCACTGAGTTCAATGGGCTTTGCCCTTCCTACGGCACAGGACATGAAAACAAGTCAGTATCGATGCAATAAGGACTGGATGGATAGTGATCGCAGCCATTTTAATGGGGTGTGTATTCTGTACAGACTAGACAGGCTCAGTGGAGCCTTGGGCATAAATAGGTGCAGTGCCTATTGGTCTGATGTGATGCTATTATTATTCATTATTTCTATTATGGGAAATAGAGGCCAGTGGGATGGGACTGCATGGTGCTCGGTGCTGTACATACATAAAATGAACAGATGGACCCTCCCACAAAGAGGTTAGCTGCACCCAAATCCTATTCTTCACAACTGGCTTTTGCATCTTTGAACATGTTCTCCATAAAGGTGAGTCCTTACGTAATTTCTCTTCAGAGGGAGAGCTGGCACTAAAGGAGTTAATCCCTTTAACACCGAGGCATGTAGTTATGTTTACTTTCAATTTATACCCTTCGCTTAAAGAGGAAAAAAAGAGAAAGGAGGAGGGGAAAAAAAAGAAAGGCAGGTGACATATTCTAAGAGGGAGCACCGAAAACGTGTTAAGCACTTCAAAATCTCATATATTCAATCGGCCTCTGGCAAGACATCTGCCTAATGTTAGCGCTTAAATATCCTTTTCCATTTTACATGCATTCAAGTCTCATTTGAGCGAAATGAAACGGTATTATTAAAGGGAGATTTTGCACAAATGGCCTGAATTTGACATGTCAAGTTCAATGAGGCTGTTACATATGTAACGCCGAGAAGGGCTCTGAGGCTGCCTGATCTTGAAACAGCGCCAGTGGCTCAGAAATGAAATTTGCATGCTGTCCTCTCCCCTCCCTCCCTTCCTCCCTCCCTCCTGTTCTCAGGCCCCACCGGAGCCAGGTGGGGATTGGCAGAGCCCAGGCCCTTTTCCCTGGCATGCTGGGCCCAGAACTGCCTGCCCCAAAGCTCTGGTTCCAAACCTGCCCCTCTTTAAGGAGGAGTGTGGGTCCAGACCCTCCAGGTGGGGCCTGTCTCAGCTTAAACCCACCCCACATATCCAGAGGCTCCTGGTAAATTCCACTTCCCTACGTGCTGCGTTCCAGTGACTGGCCTCAGGGCTTCTCCCACCTGGTCTTACCTCTTCTCCATGCCCGCCCCTTCCATGCAGGTGGCCAGCGGTCCCTGCCCGGACCAAGCTGAGTGATGCCCTCCCTTGCCTGACAGCGGCAGCACCGAGCACTCCCCAGGAGCGTCGCTGGAAGGCCTCGAAAAGCCCCTGCCCCTGGCTAGGAGCCTGGCAGCTACAGCATGGGACAGCAGCTACCCCTCTGCTACCTTTATGAGCCTTTTGCCCAGTCGCTTTCCAAAGGTCCCACACGACGGGGCATCCACGTGCAGATGGTGAATCTTGCTCACAGGAAGCCCTTTCCTGCAGTTCCCCAATCCCCCCTATTAATACCCTGGGTATTGATGTCACCCAAAGGAATTCCTCTCCCTCCCTGACTCTTTCCATCAGCCTCAAACTCCCTCCAGCATGTCACTAGCTTCCCACCCCTGGAGAGCCCTGGTCAGGTCACCCATCCACCCCAAACAGCCTGCGACCCCGGACCAGATCGCTGCGCCGTCAAGTCCAGATCCTGCTCCGAGCAGGTCCGAGGGGATCCGCCCTCCCTCTCCACAAGCGCTGGAGGTTAGTCTGGGTGCGGTAAATGATTAAGGTTTATAAAACCTTTAACAACACAAACCCTGACTGGCCACATCCTCTGCTAAAAACCAGGCCCCCTGGAAAGCCAACCCTCGGTATGTTTCTCCTCATCAGACTGATAAGTGACAGCTGCTCAGCCATTTCCATAATGACTCTGCACGGGTTGGGCTCCTGCCCTGATAGGGATCATGTTTATAGCCCTGCATTTTATTTGTGTGTTTATTGGATTACTGCGATCATCATTTGTTTCCCTCTCCTCTCCATCATGTGTTCTGGCTTCTGGTTCCTCCTGGATGGGCAGGGAGCAGAAGACAGCCTTGCCCTTGTTCCAGCAAAGTCGGCATGTGCCGGGGTGAAGAAGGGGCAATTCAACAACCACATTTGTGTCCGGCACGCCGTGTGCTGGGTCCACACTGGGCACGCTCACCGCCCTGCCAGGATGCCGGGATTTTTGGTGGCTATCTCCCCTTTCAGGGTGGCTGCGGCCAGGAGGTGGGGAGAGACTGGCCGGGCGAAGAGCTACTTTGTTAAAGATTAGCCTCTCTTGCCTGAATCTATAGAAGAGATTGAATGTTATCTGTCACGGCATGGTGGGAGTCGTTATTTAATAATTAATAAAGACCTCTGATTCTTCTTCACTGTGTGCGGGGCCGCACAGCGCAGGCTGGGGAAGAGGGCGAGCTGTCTTCTCTTTCACGGTTGCTGTTATTTAAAGGAGTAATGCCATTCTTTTCATCTGTCAGCTGGCCCACAATGGCCCTTGTCACGCTTTATGATTTAGGGCTTCCTTTCCTTTCCCATTAAACGCCACCTTCCCACCACCGCCTCGCACCAACCAGCGGCTGCTTCACTCTGATATTGGCCCAACTTCCTTGATGGGCTGCTCTGCCCACTAATTGCTTCTCTTCATTTAAACCTGTTCACTAATTTGCAGTGGCCCTTTATTAAGTTGGATGCAGCCCAAATTACACCATAAATTACGCACACAAGGGGACTGTGAGTTGCGTGGGATAAATGGATTGGCTGTTCCCTTTTTTTTCCCCCTCCTCTCTCTGTCTCTCTTTTAAAGAGCCATAGATTTGAGCTCCAGCTGAGTGCCACATGGGTGAGGAATCTGGGAGGTCTCCGCTGAAGTTCCCCCTTCATCTGCATCTGATAATATCATTGCTTGGCCGGAAAAAGATCGCAGACTGACTCTGAAGGGGGCTCTTTTCTTCCCTCTCCAAACCTTGGAGCTGTTCTGACCAGGGGCAATTCATCTGAGCCACTCTCCCCCAGCACCCTCCCCTACCCCCTGGTGACGTAACTTCACTTCCAGCCGGCAGCTTGATTCTTTTTCTCACCTTTTAATGACCGGGGAATTCATTAATAATTGAAATAAACACGCTCTTTTCCAAGGCTGCTGAGTTTTATTAAGGCAGGGGCAGGGATCTGCCAACCCTTGGCTGCAGCCATTTCCTAAATAACTGCTCGCAGTTAAACTGCAATTAATTTTTTTTTTAAATAGAGGACTTTGCTGTGCTGGGGAAAGTGGCAGGCAGTGGGAGCTGAAAAGCAGCGCGAGGCAGAAGTCTCTCTGATACGCCTGCTGCCTGGGGGCTGGTTTTATCCCCTTCAGCCCCATCCCTGCGAAGCGAAGTACCAGGGATGCCTTGAGCCGGCAGCTGTCAGCATCTGCTCAGGTGAAAGCAGGCCCTGCAGTGAGGAGCAGTGTCTCCGTGGGCTTTGGGGAGGCTGGGGTCTATGTGCAAGGAGTGCTTCCAAATCTCCGTCATCCGACTGCAGGCACCAGGGAGACGTTATTCCCCGATTGGAAATGCTCAGTGGAATGTGTTTAACAGCCGTGGGATGCAAAATGGAGGGGCAGAGGCTGGGCGAAAGGAGACTCTCAGGCCATTTCATCCCCCAAAGGAAGGCATGCAGTGGCGGGAAGAAAAAGACGGGCTCTGAGCCACAGAGGTGCTGAGTGCATTCCTGGGGACCCCGTGGGTTAGCGTGCTGGCCCTTTGTTCTCCGGACGCCTGCAACTCCCAGTACAGCTGATAGAAAGACTCCGGCTGACCCTGAGCCGCATGGGGGGCCGAGACCAGCCTGATCCCCTGGCGCTCACCCCCACACCCCATTTGCTATCTCTGGAAGGGCCTGCCTGGAAAGTGCCCAAGGCCAGTGGGCCCCAGGCAGGCACCTGCTCCCACACCTGAATTTTAAGCTTCAGCGGGTTGGCCACGTGGCGAGAGGCTGGAGAAAGGGCAGCTCCTTACCTGCTGTTCAGCTGAGTGAGTTTCTCCAGCTCCTGCTGCAGGTGCTCCTGCAGCTCCCCCGGGCGCAGGAGAACCTGGCAGATGGGGCAGATGGGGGCCTGGCTGTCGAACAAGGTGGCCTTCTTTTTGCCTGTGGGGAGAGGAGGGGAGAAAGCATTGACTTTCAGCCTGGCACAACCCAGCCCTGGCTGCAACTGACCTTATCTCCAGGGTAAAACAAACAAGGAGTCCTGCGGCCCTTCTAAAGACTAACCTATTCTCTCCACAACGTCTCTCTGCTCATCTGCTGCAGCTTAGCGAGGGCAGCGTGGACCTGACAGAGCCTAACACGGACGCCCTTCCCATCTCCACCACACAGCAACCCCAAAGGGAGCAAGGAAAGGCGAGGCCACGCCAAGCTTTGCATGGTGCTGGGGAGACGCCAGATCCCCCAGCCAGGTCAGAGGCAGCCTCTGGGACCCGGCTGGGTGGGAACTTGACCTTGCACCTGGTTCAGGCAGGCTGGATTTGGCTGTGATGGTCTCCACATGACCCAGAGAATATGGCTTAATGGCACAGAATATCCCACAGTGCAATGCCCTGCCAGGCAGCAGACACAGAGAGGGTTCGAGTGCCCCGTAGATTAAAGGATGTTGTGCCAGGGACACGGCACACATCACAGCAATGGGAGGCAGAGCGTCTCTAGGGAACAGAGCTGAGGTCTGGAAATCGGGAACCTGGCTCTTTCTTTGTACTCCCCCATCCGTCTTGCTGTCCGTATGCATCTCTTGTCTTCTGCAGGGACTGTCTTTGCTCTGTACAGCACTTTGCACAATGGGGTCCTGATCCATGATTAGGGCTCCTAGGCATTAGAGTATAAATCATTGTTTTTGGCTCTGTGTCTGACTCCCCAGGTGACCTTGGGCAGGTCCTTTCCCCACTCCGTGCCTCAGTTTCCCCATCAATAAAATGTGGACTAATGCTTTTGCTCCACCACTTCGAGATGGATGCATGAGAAAGTGCTAATTATTAATGTTCATCCTCGGCAGCTCCCTGTGTAAGGTGGGCCAGGGTGACTCTCCCCAACGTACAGCAAGGGGAATTCACCACGCCCACGCTGAGAACCCAGGGCACTGTTCGCCCCCCGAGATGAGAAACTCCCTCTGAAGGCAACGGGATTTCCTCATTTCTGGGGTGAGAGAATAGGAACCCCCGGCTTCCAGCTCTGCACTCAGGCCACATGCCTCTCCCCAGACCCCTGTCCAGGAGGAGGAGGTATAAAAGGAGGACTCAGCTGAGGTCTCTGCACCACACTCACTTCCCTGCATCAGCTTCAGCCAGCAAACCCCTCCGAAGGCCCATGCTCACAGCACAGCAGACTGGGGAGAGACTGCCCTTGGCGACGACCACACACCTCGCCTGGCTCACTGACTCCAGCTCCCCTTGGCCATTCACAAGGCCTCCAAGACGAAGCTGACAGCCCCACCTGAGAGGTCGTGGGCCACATGGCCAGCCGTGCCCCACTGAAATTCATTGAGCTACACCAGGAATCAATTTGATCCCACATGGTTGACTTTATCAGGGGCCCGATCCTGAGAGGCGCTGAGTGCCTCCAATGTCTCTGGGAGTTGGGGATACTCAGCGCCCTGCAGGATGAGCCTGTGGAGAGCTCAGAAAGTCTCTTGTTCTCAGCCCCAGGCCCGAGAACGCTGCCCTTCTATTTTCACTGCACAGCCATGTTTCTCCGGATACATCCCTGTTCCTGAGCCAATTTCCTGCAGCTCAGAAACTTTATTGCCCCCCTCTGTTAGGAATATACAGCGCCTATTTAATACAGAATAAAACTCTAAAACAAACAATGAAGCCGAAACCCCCCAGGCCTCCAAAGCTCTGTTTCCAGCTGTATTAGTGGCTGTGCTCATAAGAGGGCGTCCTGAGTTCAGTTCAGATCACTCCTGCGAGGGAAAACGTGCTCTGTGGCCGCGCATTGTCAGCGAGTGTGAACCCTCTTGCTGAATTATTTATTTATGGTTTAGACATGGAGCTCGTTGGTTAAATCCAGGCGAGGCAGAAATGCGCAATAAAGCAGCCTGCGCCGGACACAACGCCACCTCCCAATCGGAAGTCAAAAGGTGCCATTTTATGGCTCCTGGGAACGGCGGAGCCCGGCTCAGTGAGTCTCCATTAAAGGGAGAGAGCTCCTTACAGGAGAAAACGTTGGTGCAGGCAGCTTTCCTGGGTCCCTGCTGCTCACCACATAAATGGCCTGCGCAGGCATTTAACGAGAGGCGAGGTCGGAAATAAGTTTGTGAATAACCTTGGCTCGCCCTTGCCTTGAAATGGTCCGAACAGCAAATGACCATGCTGCCGGGAGGCACCCACGCCAGGGCGTTAATGAAGCCCCCAGCCTGCTGTGCGGTAGGAAGACAGTGTCTCACTTTTCCCAGGAGGAAATTGAGACAGAGACGGAGAGGGGGAAGGGGCCAGAGATCGGAGTAACACCACGGAATCGATTGTCTCTTTACAGGCCTTCTTGCTCCAACCACTGGACCCCGCTCTCCTCCCAGCTGGTTTGAAGACAAGGAATGAAGTCCCCTGCAGCTCCGATATGCCGGGATGTCCCCTCCCGCTCTCTCGTCATTCGCCCGTGTTTAGATAATGCCCAGAAACCAACCCAAACCCAAACCATCACCGCGGGAAAGGCCAGCATTTCAGTAATTCCAACTTCCTGTTGGAGCCTTTCCACTTTTGTCTGGTGGGGGCCTGAAATAGCCCAGCAGGGCCCCCCCACCGCCTGCTATTTATGACTTTCGCTCCAGCAACAAAACAATAGAGTTGTCCGAGTTTCCCTCCCAAAATAAACAGGCAGCCTTTGAGCGGACGGGAAATCCTGCTGGATTCCCGCTGTGGCACGCACAGATGGACGAGTAAACACATTGCCCTCCTCCCTGCTGTCTGGATCCCTGCCCCATCCCCGGCTCACAGCTGTGCTGGGCGGGCAGAGCACCCGCAGACCCATTTCGCCAGGGACACAGAACAGTAGCTGCTCTGCTGCAGGTCCCTTTCCCGTCACTAGAGGTGCTCTTGAGCCACTGTCTCCAGCCGTTCTTTCAGGGGCCTCCACTCAGTGGGATGAAGGGGGGAAATTAACTGGGGCACTTGCAGACACAGCACCCTACAGGCGGCAGTGGGGGCACAGCCAGGGCTGGGAGCTGCCTGAGGGCCGAAGCAAAATGCTCCCATAAAGTGTTAGGACCAGCAATTTAGATGGCCTGTTTGATCCCCTCTGTGCTGACCCACTGGGTGCACTCGGGGCCATGGGGACGACGGCACGGCAGTTCTCGTCCGGGGGATGCATGTCTGGAAGGTAACAAAGGGTTAAAGCAGCTGCCCTCTCCCTGCCCTGGACCAGAACGTAGGCTACAGGATCCTTACCCGAAAGCTGGGGCTATTCAGTGGACCCTGCCTGGTGGCTTCCCCTTCCAGAGCCTGGGTCAAGCACCTCTGCAGTCAATGGAAAGACCATCCCTGACTTTGCTGGGGGTGGATCGGGCCCTGTGTTCCCAGCCCCAGCCTCCCAGTCCAGGCCTGCAGGAAAAATGAGCCGTGGCGCCCTCAGCGGCCCGCGACGCTGACTGTGTGACAAATCTGTGTCCGCCGAGGCTGCACCCGCTGGGAGTGAGGTGTGGACAGCAGGGCGCGGGGTCTCACCCTTCTTAGTGAGCCTGGGCACCTGCCGCCAGAGCGGGTGGAGGGTCTCCATCGGGGCTGAGCAGGGTGGGGCCTGAGCCTGTGTTCCTGATTGCTGGGCTGCGGCTCCGTGGCACAGAGGGAAAGACCCCGAGGAGCTGCCAGCCTCGCTTGGAGAATTGCTGCCATGAGTGAAGGCGACAAGCAGGTGGGAGGGGAGCTGCTCTGAGCCCACGGGGCAGCGAGGGCTCCTACGCATGTCTGCAGGATTCAGGGAACCAGGGAGGTGCCTCCCACGCGGCCAGCTGCGAACACCCCCAGCACAGCAATCCCTGGCCGCAGGGCCCAGACGCACTCCCACCCTTTCTCGTCCATCGTCTGGTGCTGCCACCGCCCAATGCTGGAGAAGGGTGCAACGAATCCCGGGTGACAGCTTTCCCTTCTGGAGCGGCTGAGACCGTCACACCCTCCACTTGGCACCAGCCCAGTCCAGCCTTTCCAGTGGGAGCCGGCGGGGCAGGGAGACCGGCTTTGGGATCTCGTGCAACTGAAAATCGGAGGCCACCTGGGCCGGGCTCCGGAAGCAAACCTAGTGCACGGAGGGTGGCAGGGAGCCCATCCGCCTGTGACAGGGGCTGCCCAGCGCTCCCCTCCTGGGCCAGAGCTGCCCGTGCGGACGCTGCCAAGCCCCTCAGCCCCGTCCCCGTACCTATGCCAGGCGGCTCCTGCGAGACCCTGAATGGTTCTTTTCAGGCCTTGTTTTCGGCAGCTGTGTTTTTGTTTCCCGTGCCAATCCCCCCTCCATCCCTTGCAGGGCCCAGCTCCAGTGTTTACCTTCCTCGGCTCTGCTGCGCTTCCCCCTCGCTGACTCCCTGCCTGCCCGTGCCAGAGAGATGAAAAGGCGAAGCCTGGGCCCTCCCGCTGTTTGCGTGGTCTCTGAGGCGCTGAGGAAATGTTTAACTTTAAGTGTTGAAACTGAATATTTCCTGCCCTGAAAGCAGCCAGTTCTTGATACAAACGAACCCCTGCGTTGCGGAATTTTTCTGCAGGCCCCTTCAGAGGGAGCCTGCAAACGGATCACAACCCAGGCGGCTACTGAATTAATGGTAACGCCTCCCTGGGGACTGGGGCCAGACCCTCGGCTGGGTTACATCCATGTAAATCCAGAGCAATTCCACTCACTTCCATGCCGCTACTCCAGATTTGCACTAGTGGGTGCCTGGGCCTGAACTTGGCTCGGATAGCTGGGAAATGAGTTTGATGCGCTCCATGGCGACATATGAGACACAAAGGCAGTCTGTGCCCACCTGTTAAATCGGAAACAGGTGAAGGCTGTGGGTCAGGACCGAGGGGTGCTGCTGTGCGGGCGGGAACCCATGGCTGGAGTAGCTGGGAGTCGGAACGGAGGGACCTCAGCAGAGCCGGGTCGGGGCGAGAGTGTGCACACCCCAAGTGTAAGCCTGGTGCTCAAGTGACTCTAAGAAGATCTGCTGAATGAAAGTCCTTCACTGCAACCAGAGGGAAACGCCACGGGAGACTCTGGACAGGTCTCGCCTCCTTCAGCCCGGTCTGAGCGTTACATCGCCCGGAACACCGCGGCATGTTTTCTCCACTTAGCTTCAAAGGAAGTGAGCCGCACAGTGAACAAAATGGAACATACTGGGGGTCGCTCTGCTGGCTAACCAAATAGCTCGATGACGGCAGCCTGCCCGAGGCTGAGCTCCGGCAGGTGATGGCTGAGCTGGGCGCCTAGGCCAGCAGGATTACCACCTGGATCGCACCAGCCAGGAGCTGAGTGCTTGGCCGGATCAGCACCTGTCTCTAGCAGCCGGCTGAAACCACCCTCACCAGCATGTTCTGGAAAGCAAGGGAGCCCATACGCGGGGCACAGAGGGTGCGTCTACACTACACTTTCCTTAAGTTGACCTTTGGGAAAATTAAGTCGACTTTAAAAAACCTAAGTCGACTTCCTGCTTAAACAGCAACTTAGCCAGGGTGGAGGTGGAGTAGCCCTAAGTCGACTTTAAGTCAACTTAGGGGACTCCAGGGCTTCCCCACTGCCCTCCCTGCCAGGGGGGTGGCACAGGGAGAGCCTGGCATGCCCCCCACAGGGCAGGGCAGAGCCCTGCCCACCCTGCCCCTATGCCCTGCCAGGGTCCCTGTCCCCCTTTGCCCCATTGTACCCAGGTACAATGGGGCAAATGCTGAGCCCCCTGGCACTGGGCAAGGGGTGCCCCCCTGCCACCATGGACCTGTCCCAGGTCCCCCTAGCCCTAGAAGTCAACCTAGGCCTCCAGTGTGGATGCTCTAGGTCGATTTTATAGGGTCTCCTCTAAGTTGATTTAAAATTTGAGTGTGGACATGCTAAGTCGACCTAAATTAACAAGTGTAGACATAGCCAGAGAGCTTTGCAAGGGTGTGGAGGTGTCATTATCCCCACTGCACAGATGGAGTAACTGAGGTGAAAGGAATCCGCCAGGCCACTCAGTGAGTCAGTGATGGACCGATGACTGGCTCTCAGAGATCCCACTCTGTCCGTGACCTGGAAATAGAACCCAGGAGTCCTGCTCCCAGCCCTCCCTCCGCCGCCGCAGGCACTCAACCATGCTCCCCTCCCAGGGCCAGGAATCCTGAATATCCATAGAAATGGATAATCAGCGCGCCTTGAACCGCAGGAAGGTCAGATCTCCGTGGTGTACAGACATGTGAGAGAAGAGACTTGGCCACCGTGGCGCTGGGCGCTATGGAAAACCCTAGAACAGTTTAGATGGACGGATGAGACCCAGGCAAGCTTCCTATTTGCTATGCTTCCCCACTGTAAGCAAGCTGACATTCACCACGTCGACAGCCGCCCTCCTCTTCTCCCACGCAACTTTAAAGCTGCCCCAAGCACGGCTCTCTCTCCCCGGAGCAGGCAGAATCCTGGGCTCCACAGCATGGCTGTGTCTCTTTTCTTTCACGCGGGGGGGTCTCTGTGACTAACCGTGGGGGCCAGCAGCACAAAATCAGAGCTGGGAACAGACTCGTTAGGAAGAGTTGGGAGAACACTGCCAACGATGGCCTAGAAATGTCAGGCAGGCTCTGCCCCCCCTTTGTGCCTGCGAATGTTGGTGGGGTCCAGCGTTATTTGCACTGGCAGCAAAGAAAGCCAACGGAAAGCAAAAGCGGGAACTCGTTTTTGGCGAGCGTTAGACCAGAACGACACGCATCCAGTCAGCAAACAGAAAGAATTCCATGTGACTCACGTAATACGCTGCATAGCAGCCACGAGCTACCTGGAATTCACAAGTAACGTTCAATAAACACAGTGCAGAAAAATGAAAGAGGAGTTCATTCCAGGACCTCGCTAAGAGGTAAAATTAGTTGAATAAATTGTTTGTAATTCCATTGTTTTCTGAGAACGACCATCGGCTCATTGAGGCCCTGTCCCAGCCACTGCTTCTCAGCAAACCTTCCTGTCTAGGTGTGTAAATCGGGGCCGGCCCGGCATGCTAAGGTGGGCAGCAGCAGCAAGGCGGAAATGATGGGCTGTTTGCTACTGCATTTTGCCCATTCTACTGCGAAGTGCCTCCTATGCTCCCCAGGGGAGAAGTTTCCATCGCACAGTAGATCTCACTGCCAGGGTGTCTTTCCTTGTACCCTGTCTTTGTCTCATTCCACCAAAATTGCTTAATGATCAGAAAACTCCTTCCCCTCCTTTAATTGTTGGTAGCCTAAACCGTTTTCCAGAAGGATGACGGCAAAGATCCCCTGCAAATGAGACACCGCTTCCATTTCAGTTCCTTACCCTTGCCTCCTTTTTTCCCCAGGCCCCAACACTTAAAACCAAGGAAAATCATTTGATCTGAATCGCCCGTGAATAAAAAGAACCTGTGCTGGGACCTGAGGCCTAACAGTTCATGCTGCACCCTTGAGCTGTGCCTCTCGGGTGGTGCTGAACCCAGGTGGGTGGTAGAAGGTCGTGGGGCTGCCACGGCCTCCCTGACAGCCTCGCCATGGCCGTACCTGTGACAGCCTCCTCTCCCAGACACGTGTTTCTGCAGCGATTATTTTCTGTTCAGTGGTGGCCCCGGTGTTATTTGTGCACTGATAGGAGATATCTTTCATGACAGACCTGCTTTGCTTCCAGTTCAGAAAACAATCATTCAAAGCAAGCCCTACGTTAGCTTCGAAGCAGCCAAAGGCTCGCTCTTTCTCTCCGGGAATGGGGCACACCAGCCACGGAAATCAGCTGGGTGGCTTGTGAGGCTTGACAGTAAATGGCAGTGAAGGGGCTGCGTGGAACTGCTGGCGGGAGGTAATAACACAGCGATTGAAGGGGAGATGCTGATGTGTCCACGCGGACCACCTACAAATAACAGCACAAGCCACAGGGAAGCAGAAACCGCCTGGTAATGAAGTGGCAGAACATGAATAATGTGGATCTTTGCTTTCCGTATCTGATTCTCTAGTCAGCAGATCCCTGTTCGTGGGTTTTGATCCTGCTGTCATGTGGATTCTCCAATGCTTTTCTTAGCCCTCGATTCTGGGTGGTGCTGAAATGTCCTCGGCTGACTTCAGTGGGAGTGAGCAGAGGAGGTGTAGCACTCCACAGGACGGAGACACTTAGCTCTGCTTCAGCTCCAGAGCACTGCCTCCTGGACCGGGGCTCCGTGAACCCCAGTTGCGCCTCAGACAAGTGCAGGTGAAGGAAATGGGTCCCTGAAGAGAGGCAGGCTGCTGTGGGCGACCGCTGGTTCAGGGCACCAAATCTGGAGGCAGAGAATGCTAATGAGAGGAGGGTCGGGTGTCGCAGTGGTCAGAGACGAGGGAGAGACACCGTCACAGGGGTGACACCCTCTGAAGAACACACACTGTTCTTTGTCATGGCTGAAATGAATCCTGCTCCGTGGTATTTCCGCTGGGGCATCCGCGAAGGCTTCCATCCACATATAGATCTGACTCTTCCTCCTCGGCCCATTTTGTGACTTCTCCACCTTCTGTATGAGGCCATTGCTCACAACCCGGTCCCCAGGCAGCCTGTGCAGGGCCAGCCACCAATGGCCAGACCTGATCTCCGCTAGAACAGTGTAAACCTGCAGGGACTTTGCAGGCAGCAGCAGGTTGACTCCAGATTAACACCAGCTCAGTGGCCCTGTGGCCATGCGAGCCATGGCTTCAATTATCTGAAAGCTGGGCACTTCTTGCAGGGATTGTTCGTGTGAGTAACAGACCGCTGTGGAAAACTGTGACTGAACTGCAGGTTAATTCTTGGGAGGTGGAAAAGTTGCTTTTTTGGCAAATTCTGTGGAGGCGGGGCTACATGGTTTAAAAAAATCTTTGGAGGAGTCCCTTATTAATTAATTATTAATGATTGTAGTATAATTATTAATTATTTTGTTACTGGTGCACCCAGAAGGCCCTAACAGAAACTTGGATCCCACTGCACCAAGCCCTATGGAAACACATAAGAAGCAGAAAAACATACTAGGAGTCTGGTGGTATTTGCAGTCTTTACAAGTGCCATGGGACTCCTTATCTGCTTTGCTGACCTAGACTAACAGGGCTACCCCCCTGGAACTTGCCACATAATAAAAGGGAATTCCTGCCCTGCATCTGAAGGTAGAAGACAGAAAGGAGGCATTATCCCAGATGGAGGAACTGCAGCACAGTTATGAATGACTTGTCTAGGGTCACCCAGAGCTGAAAACTGAATTCAGGTCGCCTGAATCCCAGCGTAGCGCTGCCGTAGCCCTCTCTTCCCTCTGTGGGGTCTTAGGGTGCTGAGTTATCAAGAAAAGATCTGTGCTCCTCTTGAGATCGGAGGCCAATGGGAAAAGATTGCTAAAATAGTGATTTCATTCGTGCACTTTTTGGTTCCCATCTTCCTGTACTTCCCAGATGGGTCAAAACTGGGTCATTTAATTGGAAGGCCCAGATACTCAGCTGGGGCAAACCCAATTAACACCAGATGAGGATCTGGTCCAAGTGACTCTATGTGGCGGCCGGACGTTACAACAACATGCTGTACTCCTCTAGAGCTTTCTCCTCTGGCCACCTTAGGAAGACAGGGACTGGCTGAGTGCATCTGACCCAACGTCCAGCTAGCTCCATCTCATGTCTCCACCTGCTCGCAGAGGAAGGCGCTAGAAATCCCTTGTGGCGAAGAGAACCCAAAGGCCCAACTCAGTCTGCTGAGACCACAGCTGTCCATCGCAGGCTAGAGGAAGATGGATTGAGCCGGGCAATAATTTAAGAAACTGAGTGAGTCTGTCCATCCAATCACTTTACAAATCAGGGAAAAGGGAGAGGGGAGGGGTGGGGGGAAGAAGTGAAAAGGCCGCGCAGGGAAATGCATCACAATTACTGTCTGAGCTCTAATGAGGAGCCTGTCACGAGGCTGTCATCCTGCGGAAAGCCACCTACTCAGAAAGATTCAATAAAAAAGTAGCAGAGAGATAAAAAAGAGATATATTTCAGCCCTTGCTAATATTCTTTTCATTTGTCCCAGCACAAAATAAGATACTGCACTTAACCGGCTCGGTTAAAATGAAAAGGGGGGGGAGCGGTGGTGATCAATACCACTAAAAGCCGGGCGACACTGTGATGGAGTGCAATTTTTTTGTCTGTGCTGAGGCAGAGCAGAAAGGCCCGGGTGGTGTAATTTATGATTTGCACGCACGCCGGCTAACTAGAGGCTGACAAGACAATGAATTCTCGATGAGAGGAGCGCAGGCCTCGGAAAGAAAAGAGAGGAGGAAAGGCAGAGTGCGGCAAAGAGCGGGAAGGGAAGAGAAGAAAGGGCGAGTGGTGCTGAGACGGGCCCCGCCCCATCTCACCAGAGCTACTTGTATACTTGGTAGGAGAAGAATCTTTGCACCGGAGCGAATCAACAGCACGTCGCCTGGCCTTACAGGCAAGGAAGAGAAATCTTAAAAAGTAACTTGGAGCCTGTCCTCCTTTCCCCTGACACCCCCTCTCCACTGGCTATCTGCTTTTCAACCTCCTAGGCACACACTCCTCCGACCCTCTAGGCCAGCCTGTGTTGCATGGCCCAAGGGCGCTGAGTTCTGTCTGTCAATGGCCCGCAGTTGGGAAGTTGACATAAATCTGGAGGAGGAATGGGCTGGGGACACGAGGGAGTGGAGCAGAGTTAAGTCTATCCTCTGCTGGCTGCTTCAGCTGATGCTGAGGTTCACTCATGTGGGCGAAGGATCAGTGCACTGTAGCCGACTTCTCCCATCCTCTGCTCTGAGCAGAGCCCTGCCCCTGGGGCAACAGACCCTCCATCTTCTGTAACCGCTGCCTCATCCTCAGAAGATTTACGTGCCTTGATAGAAGTTGTGGCCCCACTGAAATCAGAGAGAGCTCTAATATGAACGGCAATGGGGAGAGGATTTCATGGCCAGGGGTAGCCTGGAGCAGAGGGAGAACTGGTTTCTCACTGAAGTCAGAAATGTCGGGTTCCTCCCTGCAGCCCGGCCTCCCGTGTGCATTCTGAGCATGGGGTGCCTCTGATTCTCCTCTGCTCGCCTGAAGCATCTCTGGCTGGGAGAGCAGAAAACAATACACTCATGGGCAGTCCTTCGGCGTGTCAGCTGGATTCAGGTCGCAGATTTTCTAGCAGGGCAAAATACAGGAGAGTCCAGGACAATAATGAAAACCTAAAAGGGGTGTTTGTGTTGGGCAGGCAGGTCTCTCCGGGGTTGGGAATGGGATGTGAAACATTTCAGCTCTAGAGCCAGAGGCCACAGGACAACCTCCCCTCCTTCCTAGGGGCACCTCTGTTACCTCCTCTGCCATACCACTGAACACCGGTCCCTGCAGAGCCAGCTGAGGGTTGGTGGGTCTGCTCAGCTCCACTGCCCTGGTGGAAAGACCCTGCTTAATTGTCTGTGTTCGGTCTCTTGTTCTTGGGTCCTGGTTGGGGGGGGCTGGCCCCAAACACCTCCTTCCTCTTCCACGAAGGCACCTGCAGTAGGAGCTGGTGGTGGGAGGTGGCAGTCGAATCTGGAGACCTCTGCGCGCTGTCAGCGAGCACTCCCAGAGGCTGGGATGAAGGACAAGAAGATATCCTGCAGAGAAGGAGCACAGGCATGGAGTGCAGCGATAGATCGACAGAGCCTCTGATGAACCAGAATCTCAGCCTCTTAGTTCAGGGTTGTCATCTTTCCAGGAATCCGTTTTCTGTTTGGTGCTGGCACATCCCCATGCCCAGGATATCTGTCTTGGGGCCTCAGCTGGCCCTCGTTAGCACAGATCTGGACCTCCCATCCCTTTCTAGGCAATAGCTTGTGACTCACTCTCAGAGCTGGCTGAACGGTGGAGACGTGTGTCCGTGACCACTCCTTCCAATCCCGGGCAGTGGCTGGGCTCAACCCCTTATGAGTCAATGTGTGCAGAGCTGAGGTGGCTTGGGGAGAGCCCAGGAACTCTCGCAATCCATGAAGCTCCTTATTTTCCCATATGCCCAGTAGCTCTGAGCACCTTCATTTCTGGGAGTCCCACTGGAGACCCCTGGGACTTCCGTTTAGAGGTGCTGAGCACCTGCAATTCCAGCCCACATCAGTGCTCAGCACCTCTGAACACCAGCCTCCCGATGACCCAACACTCAGAGTGAGTGGCCCCCTTTGGAAACAATGGCCATCCCCTCTGATTCCCCAGCCATCAGACGGAGCTAATGAGATGGGCTGGGGGCTTGGCAAACGTCTGTAAAATCCTCCAGAAACCCTCCAAAGGTCACTCCATCACAGAAAGAGCAGCCCAGGCATTTCAGGTGACAGTGAGACGGGTCCGTGCACCGGCAGAGGGTAGCCACAGGAGAAGGGAACTGAGGCAAGTTCACCAGCGCCTACGTGGGTGCTGGTCTCCACGTCAACATACGGAGGAAAGGCCAATTTGACAATTCCCTGGAATGCAGCCACTAGCAATGGTTCTCACTGCTGCAGTGTCGGGGTGCTGCTTGAGAGCCCGTGGGACAGACGGGAAATTAAACAGGAGGTTACCAGCTGCTGCTGCTTTGCGCTCTTGGATCTGTGACTCTTGCTGGGTCTCTGGGTCACTCACTAAAGGAATCAGGTGCATCCTGAGAGACAGAAACAGGCTGGAAATGGGCCCTCGCCAGTCTTCCATTGATTTTCAAATGAGAACCCAGGAAGAGTCCTGCCCCATTTTGGAGGGGTGATCAGTGCCCCCGCTCCTTCCCTGTGCCCGTGTGCTGCCTGGAGCCATGAAAGCAGTGTGAGGAAGGGCTCCGGCGCCTTTCACAATAACCCAAGCCCTTTCCCACAGCACATCCGTGTGGGCAGCCTCGCAGCTCCCATGTCCTTGACATAAGGGCAGCCTGCTAGGTTGGTGACATACGGACATGCCTATAATTTGAAAGGGTGACGGGGCAGAGGCTTTCCAGCCTCCCGTCTCCTCCTCCCCATTTTCCTACTCTGCACCCTCCTCCCTTGGGCGCGTGCGGCGGGGCACACATCGAAAACACAGATATTGAACTGTCAAAACTGTTTCCTACAAGAAAATAGATTCATCAGCTTGCAGCAGGCAGGGTCAATGCCATGTTCTCCCCCTGCGCCAGCACCCGCGCATGCCGGCGCATACCCAATGCCTCTTCACCGCACCACCACTTTAGCTTGTAGCTCAGGGCCCTTAAGTGACTTTGAGAAATGGATAATCGATTATAATTCCATGGGCCTCTCTGCAGATTTATCCAGAGGATGTATAAAAGCCAGGGCTTGGGGGAAGCAGGTCCTTCCAATTGCCCGCACTCTCTCTCCCTGGCTCGCAAAATCGCATCCCAGGCACGACTCTGTTTAATCCATCAGTACACAATCAATGCACTCTGTAATCAACTCTTGATCACTTAATTTTACACATGTTGGCTGAATCCCTTTGTTTAATCACCAGATCAAGCTGCATTGTTGCCACCCCGTCTCCCCAACCAAGGCACCAGACAGCCCAGTGCCTTCATTTCACCTTGAGCAAGAGCTACTGCGAATTTAGAGAACCTTTAGGTAGGTTGGAAAGAAAGAAAGAAAGAAAGAAAGAAAGAAAGAAAGAAAGAAAGAAAAAGATTAAGAATTTTTACAATGCCACATTCTTCCCAGAACTTGCCCAACCCTTTTACTTGGTTACAAAATTATCAAGATGTCTACACTTACTAAAGTTAATTTGAATTAACTTAATTTGAACTAGAAAAATTTAGTTCGAATTAGCGAATTGCATTGAGTTCAATGGGCTGGTTAATTCGAAGTAAGCAATTAGTTCGAACTAACATGGCCACATTGGGTAATTCGAACTAACTACAGTAGTTTGAATTATCCCTTAGTTCAAATAGCATATTAGAATTTATTAGTTCGAATTAAGGAAGCCCTTAATTCGAACTAATGAAAGCCTAGTGTAGCCATGGTGTAGCTTTAGTTAGTTCGAATTAAGCTTCCTTGATTCGAACTAACTTGCCAGTGTAGACATAGCGTACACTTTAAAGACTAACACATTTATTTTTTATATGAGCTTTCATCAGCCAAGTCCCACTTCGTCACACCAGAGTGGAGAGAGCTTACTCTGAAAAAACCTTACAGCATGAGAGGGAAAGAGAAATCCTGTGATTACATTTCACTGCATTTGAATCTTTACAACTTGTTTGATGTACTGAAGTAATCTGACCTGATGAACTAAAATGTAATCACAGGATTTATCTTTCCCTCCCATAGCGGGGCAGAACATCTCTGGCTCTAACCAGGATCCCGCTGCCATTTAGCAATGAAGGAAGAGCAGCACCCCGGGTTGAGAACCCAGCTAATACAGCCAAGCAGCATTCTGCATTATTTGTACCTCCAGGCTGACCCCAGGTGTCCCTCCCGGACACGCATGCCTCCAATGCACTCACTGGGTATTCCCAGCAGGATGCCTGGTTCCTGACACTGAAATGTGCTGGGTTTATTTCTTTAACATAATCATCGCCAGGACTTGCCTAGGATTTCACGAGTCCCTGACATTTTAGCAGCTGGCAGATCGAGTATTTGGAATTCAAACTTGGAGCTGTTTTGATTGGTTGTGTAGGTCACAGGGCAAGTTTCCGATGCCTAATTGGATGAGTGACTCCACTGACCAGCTTGTTTCCAGGGCAGAATCCACCTTTTTCAGCGATCTCAACTCTGCCTCTGGTTTTGCGCGTCCAGTTGTTCCTCGTGTTCGTTTGCCAGCACAAGTGACACATTCTGCACAAGCAAATGGGATCTGGGAACGCCAACGGCAAGTGCGAGTGCAAAGGTTAGCTTTGCACGGGGAACTCACGCACATGGCGTGTGTACAATGGGAGGCCCTGGCTGGAAAAAGCCAGCCCGCAGGTTTAAAGAGAACTCCGGTTCTTTTCGGGAGCGAAAGGGCTTCAAAGGCCCTCTGCAGTTCCTCACTTCGCAGCGTGGGAAGTTTGTCCAGGACGGAGCACAAATAACTAACGGGCATTTGAAGATATGTGATGCAGAAATTCAGGTGCAAATTTTAAACGTGCCAATGGCCGGCTGTGCTTTCTGGGTCCCTAACTGAAATAAGCCCAGCCTGTGCCGGGCGAGACATCGGGCTGTTTCCCATCAGCCTGCCGGTCAGCCAGTGGACTATAAATGGCAGAGCTGGACAGGGGGGATTCTGCTCACAGGTACAAACCACTCATGATTTGCGTTTCTGGCTTATGTCCTCAGCAGAAACTCTTCCTAAAGAGACGAGCAGCGAACTCTCCTCGGCGCACGCTGAGCTCGGTGGAGGGAGGAGGGGACCAGCAAATCCCTCCTTCCTCCGCCCGGGTTCCCAGCGCCCCGGCCTCCCTCGCAGCACTGGGGGGGTGAAGATGGTGCTGCGAGGTCCAGGTGCCGGTGTCTCGCTTTCCACCGTCGCTGCATCTTTCCTCCTCGCTGAGGGCTGCTGGGCCCCAGTGCGGCTCCCTCTCTCCGACAAAGCTGCCTTCACGGGGCAAGCCCTGCCCGCCCTGGGGTGTACCGCGCACCGATAGATTTGAATGGCAGGTTGATCCCCCACCCAGCCTGTCCCGCCAGTTCTGGTGCTGTCCAAGTCTGGGCTCGGAGAACACAGGGGCGCCTTGCCCCCAAGCCCCATTTGCAGGGCTCATGCCTCACTACGCTGAATGCAAAGTGCAGCGCACTCCACTGGCCTGTTTCCACCGGGAGTCCGGCCCTGGGTGCACCTGGCCCACGTTCGGGGTGTGATGTGCCCTGAACCCAGGCAACTTTCCCCTGCTTTCGGTTCAGGGGCAAATCGTGGCCGCCCCTGGCAAGTGAGCGCCCCGACGGGAGACCACGGCGCCGGGATGGATGGGGGTCTGCGCCTAGGGGCACACGTGGCCGACCAAGGGGTGTGTCCAGACAGGATGGGGGCGTGGCCGGTTTCCACTCCCTCGGGGACAGCACTGGCCTCCTGTGCCTTGCTGAACAGTCCTGGGGCCTGCACTTCACACCCTGCGTCCTCCCGGGTCCCCTGCACCTCTCTGCCTGAAGGGGCCTCACCCGCAGCAGAAACCCCAGACAATGACAGGCGAGTGCCCATGTTTCTAGATCAGGGCCCGGCCCAGACCCGAAGGGTGAGAGCTCCTGCCCCAACGCACGTCCCATCTCAGCAGGCAAAGAGCGTGCGGGGAAACTGAGGCAGGGTGGGGAAGGGGCACAGCTGTAAAGAGAGTGTCAGTCCCGTGGCCTTACTCCCAACAGGGAGAGAAATGACCGTGGCCAGCAAGAAATCCTGCCCATGCGACACCTCGCCATCACATTCCAGCACAGCCAAGCGCCATTCAAGGCGCCTCCCATTGTTTTCTAGGGCAGGGGGGGGGGGAGAGACGAAAGGAAAAAACAACCTGCCAAGGGCTAATTAATATTTAATTTACTGCAAAATGTACTTATTATTCCCAAGTAATTGGCCGACTGCACAGCTGTGGCCACTAATGAATACAGAGAGAGGGAGGCCAGAATTCAGGTGGGAGGGGGAAGGGCAGGGTGTCACTAGCTTTGATCAGGCCGGCTTGTGCGGCAAGAAGAAAACTTACAGGGCTTTGATTGGTTTTTAAAAGGATCTAAAAATGGCTAATGGATCGCGTCTAGCTTGTGGTACCCTAATCGCCCTATTACCGCGGCAACGCTAACGAGGGGAAACAGGAAAAAGTCTTTGCAAATAGGTTGTTGAATAACACTAACCCGGCGTGAACGCGGGGACTCCGGCAATTCCTGCATAGATTCCCAATAACTCTCCCGTGCTGCTCTACTCCGTGACGGAGCGATTGGCTCCTTCCCCGCTGAGGACGGGCAATATTGGTTCACTCGCTAATAGCCGAGTGGCTTGCTGGCCACCCAGGGTGGGGTTTGCAGGGCTTCTTCCCCACAGCTTAGCCTGCAGAGAGGGTTCGTTTCCCCTCTGAAGCAGAGTGCTTCACCGGCAGGCAGATGGTGCACAAACTTTGCTGAAACAAAGAAGGCGCCTGGGGCACTTTTAAAGGCCAACAGGTTTATTTATCACATGAGCTTTCCTGGGAGAAAAGCCCACTTCGACAGAGGCTTGAAGATGGGAACTTGCAGAATGGGAGGAAAATAAATGCGGGGAGTGTAAGTCATTGGATCGGGTCAGGCTGTAACAGCAAATCAAACTTTCTGCTGGCTCTCTGCCATAGGGGAGTTTCACCCTGAGAGCCCCTGGTCCCACTGACCCTCTGAGCTAAGGGCCGTGTCTGGGGGCTGAGCCCGCCCGCTGGCTGGTGTCCTGGCGTGCATGACCTGGCTTTTGGGGACAGAAGGCCATTCTCACTGGATGTGCCCTGGGGCAGGTTGGCCCAGTGCGCACCAGAGGGGCTGGAGAAATGCCCCCTTGGTGCTGGAAGGAATGGCGGAGACACCTGGAGAGGAGGTTCTCACTCCCTGTAGCAGCCAGGGAGGAAGAGAAGAGGATCGGGGCTATTTTCCTGTCTCCACCCAGCTCTGTTCCAGGGCTTTGTATGCAAAGGCTCCTGCATAGACATTCGCAGCTGGAGGTAAATCTGGAGCAAGTCCATCGTTCACCCAGTGCGGTGACGTCCAGTGTGAGCAAGGTTAGCCCTTGGCACCTGCGTGAGGCTCAGCACCCGAATGTGTGGAGTGGTCCTGCCCGGAGCAGGCGGGGCCGGCTCTCGGGGGCCCTGGTTTCTTTGGCTAAAAGAAAGAACTAGGCGGAAGATGTGTGTGGCGGCGGCTAGAGACTGGTGGGGAAGGGAGCTGCTCGGTGCTAACCACACTGCGTCCCCCCGCCCGGCAGCGACAGGCTGGAGGAGTCCGAAGAAGAAGAACTGAAATGATCGGGGGGTGGAGGGTGGAAGGAGCCGAATCTAGCTCGGGCTCCAAGGCTGGAACAGGCTCGGAGCGGACTCTGCAGGAGAGGTCTGGCAGGAAACGCCGATCCTCAGCGAGGAGCCAGGTGTCCGGAGGGTCGCCTGTGTGTGCGTTGGCAGGTTGTGGCCCTGGAGAGAAACTCCGGCCAGATCCGTGTTTCAGGCCGCACGGTCTCCGCCCGGGGCTCGCAGCCTGGGAGCAGGCTCCTCGCCAGGGCCCGGCTAGGCAGCGGTCTGGAGGAGACGGAGAGCCGGGGGCAGGCTGCAGGACCGCAGTTCAGAGCCCAAGCCCTGGCTGGATCGGAAACAGCCGCCGTCTGCGCGCTCCAGCCACCAACGCCACCGAGAGTAACAGCCTCGGGCCGGCTCGGAGGGGAACACAGCTCCCGGCCAGGGGACACAGTTCCCCGGGAGCCAGAGCGCGGGGCACGGGCCGGGCTGGAGCTGGAGCAAAGGAGCCGAGAAATCCGTGGGGAGGCAGATTCACGCTGATATCCCCCGGGGGGGCGGACGCTGCTAGCCCCGGGTGCTAGGCAGGGAGCTGAGTCCGGAAATCGGGGCCCACTCGCCTGTTCTGGGCGCTTGGCCCTGTGGCCGATCGGGCTGGGACTTAAGGCAGCGGCGCTTTCCAGCTCAGCCCCCGGGGAGGTGGGTGGGTGGGCAGACAGACGTTCATTGCGCGGCAGACACACAGACAGCCTATTGGAAAGGGGCCGGTTTAATAGCCAGCGGTGCCGCCCAGGAGGGAAGAGCGACTCCCAAGGCCAACGCCCACCACTCAGAGAAGAGTCAGGCAGGGCCTGGGCACTTCCCAGTCTGTACCCTTTCCTCTTCCAGGCAAAGAACTTGTTCATTCCTTTATTTCCCCCCTCTGGGTTTTTCCCCGGCTGATCCAGGACAGCAGGCACTACCAGAAATTTCCTCTCAACCCCCATTTCTATGTCGTTACGAAAGAGGATCTTGCAAAAGAAAAATCTTCATCTGATGTGGAAGGGGAAATAATTTCGGTTTGGCTCTGGGCAGACTGAGCTGGCATTTGATTTTCTTTGCTATCTATTGCCCTCTCCCCACACTGAGTTTAATTTTATTTTTTTATTAACCATGATCTGAGAGCCATGAGCTAGCCCTGGCACGTGCCAAGACAGTAATTGCTTTGCACTCGATTAACACTTTACATATGGGAAGCCCAATGTGCTCCGCAATCAGGAAACAAACCTGAGGCAGGTCAATCCTGTCTCCATTTTACAGATGGGGAAAGTGAGGCACAAAGTAGGGAATGATGCTTTCATGATGAGGGCACTATACTGGGGGACTCGGGAGATCCAGATTAAGTTGCTAACTCTGCCACAGGACTTCCCCATGTCACCTTGGGCAAGTCTGTTCATCTTTCTGTGCTTTGGTTCCCCCCCTGTAAAACAGGGGAGACTAATTCTTCTTTTCCCCTACTCTTTTTCTGTCCTATCTCTTCAGACTGGAAGCTGTCTGAGACACGAGCGAATGCTCACTGTATGTATTAGGGCTGCCAACCCTCCTGGATTGTATGGAGTCTCCAGGAATTAAAGAGTGTGTCGTGCGATGAACCCTCCAGAAATACATCCCACCCTGCTAGGTATGTACAGAGCCCGAGCACAGGGAGCCCTGGAACACAGCTGGGCCTTCTGTGTGCTCTTGTGACTCAGATAATATGGGAAAGTGACTTTTTGCAAGGCCACTGAGCCGGCTGACTAGCACCCTGGTCTCTGACTAAGCTGTCTTCCTCCAGAATTACCTGTGTCACTCTTCACCGCTGATAGGGACAGAGGCAAGGACCAGCTGCGTATTCCACCCGAAACAAGCCGCGCACTCCATCAGCACAGGAGACCAGAGATGGGGAGGGGAGATCTTGAGGTGTTGCTTGTCACACCCCACCCTCCTTTTTAACCCCCTTCCCTCCCCTTCCAAAAATAAGCAAAAGCCTAAAATCATCAGCCCCAGAGAATTGAAATATCTGATGAGACAAGCGCTATCGATGGAGAAATAGAAACATTTCTATCTCAGCAGCGGCGGCGGCTCCCCAGGCCCTAAACCTGGACTCGTTGGGTTCGATTTGTCAAAATCAAATGCCGGCAAGTTTGGGCAGCTTCACAGACGGTGTTTTATAGAACCTTTCAGCAACCTTCCATAAAAATGTATTAGATTAGTAATTTGAGTCCCAAATGACCAATCTGAAACAATTGCTTTCTTATGATTTTTCTGAAAGTGCCTCTTCCGTGAGAAATTGCTGGAAAAATCAGACAGTTTTAAGAGACAACTGTAGCAGCACATATTAGGTGTTGGGGGCAATGGGTCGGGCGATTGCATTTGTTTAATTGTAAGAAAAAAAATCCCCACATCTTTGTCTCTCTCATTCTCCCCCCCAGGACGACATTCCCCTTCCTATACTGCCGAGCTCTCACGCGGGCCCTTCCTTGTGCAGCTCCCAAAGTGTGGTGCGAAGGACAGTAAGCACCTATCCCAGCTCCCCAGATTGCCAAACTCAGGCTGAGGCGGGGGTAGAGATTTGCCCATGGTCATGTGCAGTGGTAAAACTGCAAAAATTGGCAACGCTGGTTTACTGCCTGAAATCCTGCTGAATGAAAAGTGCTACGGAAATACGTAGTGTGACCTAATTATTGTTATTAGATGGGGGACAGGTCTGCTCTGGATGAGAAAAGACAGACAGAGTAAAAACAGAACAACCTAACTTTAACACCTCTGACTTCCATGTGCCTGTATCTTTTCCACCCTACTCTTTCCCTTCTATTCCCTATTATTACTATTTTGCCTTTCCACCTTTGTGCTCTTATTAAGACAACCCCTCACCTCAGCCCTCATTCACCTCTCCCCCACCAAGTAATAATTTCCAGAGAGGGAGCCGGGTTAGTCTGTGCACAGCAAAAAGAGCCAGAGTCCTGTGGCACCTTAAAGACTAACACATTTCTTCCGGCATAAGATGCATCTGAGGAAGTGGGTTGCAGCCCACAAAAGCTTCTGCCCGAAGAAATGTGTTAGTCTGTAAGGTGCCACAGGACTCTCGTTGTTTTTATTAGTAATAATGCCACACAAACCGGCTAGTCCAATATTACTGCACTTCCCATTAATGGCTCCTCTGGAACCAATATTTTTTATAAAGAGCAATTTTTTAAGGATAGAAAAACCACGTCAGTCGGTTTTGCATAAATGGCAATTTGCAAAACTTAAAAGGTGACATTTTGACATGAACATTTAACAAAAAATTAATATTTTGTCCCTTTCATAAATGAGTATTTGCAAGGGAGAATCCATTATAAGAAAGGGAGCTAGCGTGAGGTTCTTTTAGCCATTTCCATCGGTTGCGATAAGATTTATATGTAAATATGTTAATGGTGCTGTTAATAATTTAATGGGGGCATGGCAAGCTGTGTTTACATAATAAATATGATTAAGTGTTTCTCTCCAGTGAAGTTGCTGAACTGTCAAGCTACCCCAGGTTATTATCAACATGGCTTTAAAATGTTAATCAGACAATCACAAAGAAATCTTTCCACATCCTTGCTGGACTATACAAGTTCTTTTAAAACACTTCTCACAGTTACTGCGACAGAAAGCTGTCTGTAGAAAACCTCTGCAGGTTACCACAGCATAATGGCGGGGATTGAAAATCCGCAGGCAAAGATGGGTGGTTTTATTAAGGGTGGAGCAACACCATTGATTCGAATGCTCTGAGTCCAGCTTTCCCCAGTGTTATTGAAGGTAAAATATGGCCCACGGTAATTAACCCTCTGACCACACCCACTTCTTACAGACACTCCCTGAGGACACGCTGCGCAGAGCGGCACACCTCCAAAGAGAGAACGGCACGGACCCAGAGACATGCACCACAAAGAAGGTCACTCAAGGTTACATGCTAGGGCCCTGGTCCAGCAAACTTACACACTTGATAAACGTTACCCTTCTGGATTTCAATGGGGAACTCCCAGGTGGAAAGTTAATATGTGTTTGCTGGAGAGGAGTCATAAATTACTGAAGAGACGGGCCCTATGGAAACCCGGAAGTTAAAAGAAACACGAGTGAGACCATCAGGGTTTATTCCCATTTCTGCCACTTACTTCTTGTGTGACCCTGAGCAAATCATGTCTCCTTGCGGTGTCTCTGTCTCCCTAGCTGGAAAATGGGGCTAACAAGACTGCGCTTCCACAGAGCAGGGTGGATTTGCTGTACTTGTAAAGTCCTTCAAGAGCCTCAGGTGAAAAGAGGACGCTGGAGGAGACATTATTACAATGACTGAGACGAAATCCTTCGCAAATCATAGAATCCTAGAAACTGGAAGGGACCGTGAGAGGTTGTCGAGTCCAGTCCCCTGCACTCAGCAGGACCAAGTACCCCCATTAAACCAGCCCTGACAGGTGTTTGTCTGACCTGCTCTTAAAAACCTCCAATGATGGAGATTCCACAATCTGCCGAGGCAACTTATTCCAGTGGTTAATCACCCGGACAGTTGGGAATTTTTTCCTAATGTCCATCCTACACCTCCCTTGCCCTAATTTTAAGCCCATGCAAGTCTGGCAACTATGTATGTAAGCAGAGCCAACTGGCTGGAACATCGGGGGCATCACAGAATAGTATCCTGTTTGCAGCTGTCTCTTGCCAGATACCCCACTCCGATAAACCAGTTGCAGCAGGGGAGGCAGACAGGTTGCGGCTGCTTTGGAATGGGTCACACGACTGAAGAGGCAGGATTCCAATCAATCCTGCCTCAGGCTGTCTGGACAGAGCTCCCTCCAGGGAGATGTCAAACAGCCCAGATCAGCATCTCCAGCAGAGGCCTTTATTCCAGGCATGCAAGGGAAAGAAGGGGTTAATTTAAACCCAAGGCAAGGCCAATTGTGTCGAGAAGTCAAACCATAATTTTATATTCAGCCCTGTAATAGTTACTAGAGTTTTACTACAATAACTACATGTCCAAGCAGAGTTTAATGAGAAAATCTATAGTTTTCCTCTAGTATTTTCTCTTAGTTTGCATAATTCCCTGAACACAACTCAGTAAAGCTTTTGACCCAAGATAATAAAAAGGTGATAAAAATGGGCTGTAAAAAATGGCTTATATATATATATATTTTAACAGCCACTACAAAATTATGGATCCTTTCCACAAGAGAAAAGAAAAGAAAACAAGGGAATCTCTCCAGACAGGAATAAGGCTGAGGGGAAAATTTATATAGCTACATATACAGGCAAGACGAAAGGAAACCAGAGACTGGAGGTGTAAGGACCTGATCCTGCCCCGTAGAAATCAGGATCAGGGAAAGGTAGGATGGGCGGACAAGCTCTGCGAGGTTTTATCGGTGACAGTAATTAACCATCCGAATAATTTACCGAAGGTTGTGGTGATTTCGCCATCCCTGCTTTTCTAAAAGCTCTGCTCTGGGAATTATTGGGGGGCAATTCCCTGGCCTGCTGACTAGATGAGCGCAATGGTCCCTCCTGGCCTGCACATCTATGAATCTGGGAATCAGACAGAGCTGGGGAGCGGGAAGGGGTACATGGAAGCAGGCCCAGAATCTTGGAGAAAGCAGAAACAGCCGCACGGGAGCATGGACGCGGGTAGAGGAGTTTGTGCTGGGCTTGCGGGAGTGTGTGAAACTGTGTGACGGCGCAGAGGAGATGCGTGTGTATCTGAAAACGAGCGTGGTCTGTATGTCGGAACTCCGTGCAGAGAAGCAGAGCACATGTGCGGTAGGGCAGGTTCCATACGTTTCCCCACCTTGTGCGTGGTTGTGGGGCGGCCTGTTTGTGAGTGCACGGGAGGAAGGGCTACTTGTGGGGCGGGGAGGACTGCGGTCTGAGGGAGGGAACTGTTGTGGGTGTACGTCTGGGCAGGGCTGTTTGTGACCAAGCAGTTACAGATCGGACGTCACAAAGACATTCTTCTCCCTTTTCTTTGCTGCCTAGCATGCCATGTATCCCAGACCCGAATGACCTTTGAGGTTGGACCTGGTCCTTCCGGCCTTTGAAGGCAGGATTCCTGCTTGGTAGGGGTGAAAAATCCTGAACATCTGAGGGTTTTCAAACAATTTCAGTTCTTCGGGGTGTGAAGAGTAAACATTTTTTTGAGTTTTTGCGCAAAGATATTTTTACTGAAAACGTTTGAATTTTTAAAAAAAGTCAAACCATTTCGTTTCCCTTTCCCCTGTCTCCTGTTTCCCCCTTTCTTTTTCTTTTCTCCTTTTTTTACCGAAAAAGGGCTGGAGTGCCATACCAAAAAAATAAGTTCATCCCTACCCCTTCTCCCAATTTTCCACTCACTGAAAACCAGAAAGATTTAGAAAAAACAAATCATGATTTTGAAAACCTGGGGGTTTTGATTTAAAAAATGCATTGAACAGTTTGCCCAGTTCTCCTCCTGACTGTTCGTTGCCTACTGCCTTGTCCAGCCTTTCTCTAAAGCCTCCCATGCCAAATGATTTCCCCCTCAGACAATGATTTCGTACGGCCAGGCAGCCTTTCCTGGTATTCAGCCTAGACTGTCCTTTGCTCACATCCATTCCAATCCCTGGCCCTAATTACATCCTCTTGACAGAATTCCCCATCTCCTTGCGGTCTGCTCCTCTACTTTCCCCATAGCCATCTAGTAACAAAGCCATTGTATTCAGTTATTGTAGGTACTAAACGCCATTAGACTGGCACGGTTTCTTCCCTGATGTCCATACCGCTTCAAGTCAGCGCTCAATAAATAATCAGCGTAAATTTAATCCTTCTTCACGAGTCAGACCTTGTGAACATGAGGATCGATTTGGGATCTGGGTAAATGTATGTCCACCAACCTCATTCTACGTGGCAAGGCAGGATTTGAACCCACATCTGAAGAGCCCAGGGGGTTGAGGCTCAGCAGCAGGACCTGCCGCTGGCATTTAACAATTTTTGTTGTAGAGACAAAGTGTAAAAAGAGGCAAGGCCTAAACACATAAACCTGGTGGTGTTCCTGCTGGATCTGGAAGGAATTGGCAATGGAAGGGAAGCCGTGCATGCCGCACATAAGAACAATTTATTTTACGAGCACCTCGTCCTCTGACCCCAGAAGCCCCGGGCGCAGTCAGGGCAAGATCCCCATTTTCTCAGCAGGGAGCAGAAACGACTCGCGCAGGCCAGCGGTCGGGCTAACACCAGAAGCCTGGGATCTAGGGTCTAAGCACTCAAGTTATGCTTCCTCCAGGGTTGTGATCCACACGGGGAGCGATGATGGTCATGGAGCATTATGGAGAACCACATGGACCGCGCAAGTGGATCCTTCTGGACTTTGTAAAGACAGACAGACAGCATCGGTTCTGCCCAGGCGTTAATGTCTCTGCCAGTCCGCTAGGAGAGGACCTCTGACCTCCCTGTCTTGGGGTTGGCGGTGCACATTTGCTTTAGTGATTCCCTCCCTGCAAAATTTTATATTCAACAACAACCAAAGATTGCCAGGAGGGCTGAGATGCCAGCGTGGATTATGAGCCTGCAGTCTTTTCAAACGCCCACTGCCGTGGAAGCTACTTGCAATCAACCTCTCAGAAAACCCCGGTGGACAGATGGGTGAAGGGGAGGGGCAAAGCGCAGGAGTCTGTGGAGACATAAATTCTGGCGGCTGCTGCTGCTCGAGAGCCAGGGAACTCGGCCGGATGGCTGTGTCCAAGGCAGTGTGCGTCTAGGAGCACATCAGGCTCTTCTTTGGGGGCGCTGTGCTGTGTCAGTGGGTCTGTACCAAGGCTGTAGGGGGCCAGCCAGCACAGATTTATCACATCAACGTTCCTACTACTGACCCTTCTGGGTATCTTACATTTTTGGAAGGGGTTCGGATGCTGCAGTGACAGACAGACGGGTAGAGTTTAGCACGTCTGTAGGACTTTCCGTCTCTCTTCACACACCCGGAGCCTGTCATGGCAGAATCTGAGCCTCATTTAATGCGGAGATGCTGACCCTTGTGTATCTCTGACTGCACGGACCCCCTAGGGCACCACATCAGTGGGCTAACGTGCAATGAGCCCTCATGGTCCCTGTGCAGTATCACCACTGGTAAAGATGGAGAAACTGAGGCACTGCACGAGGACAAGAGTTTCCCAAGGCCTCATTATAATGTCTCCTCTTCCTAAGATTCAGAGACCGAAAGTCACTGCACACGAGGCCTAGGGTCTACTTCAGTCAAAAGTATACTACATTGAGAGCCTCATCAGGAGAGGAAACGGGCTGGGCGCCAGGACTCAGCTCTGCCCCGACTCCTGTGTGATTTTGAATAAGTCACATACCCGCACGGTGCCTCAGTTTCCCCCTCTGTAAAATGGAGGTCAGAGGACTGAGCTACATCACCTGGGGGCTGTCAGCCTGACTCGGTTAATGTTTGCCGAGAAGCAGGAGGTTCTCAGCTGGAAGGACCCGCTAGGATTAAATCAGCATGCACGCTCTCTGCATTTCCTTCCCACCGGCTGCTGGTTATGAGGCTGTTTGGGTTGTAAATACAGCAGTAGCTTTCTCCATAAAATCAGCTCTCTCTTTCTGCCACTGCCATCAAGGCCCACCACAATCCAGATAACAACACTCATCTTCCTCTTAGAGCAGGTCCCATCCAGCGCCCTGTACATACATACTTTGCGCCTGGATCCCCTCACCGACCACTGAAATGCACCCTCCTCTAGGGTGGAGAGCAGCAGTGGTTTAACAGCCAACAGCAACACTGGCCCATGTTTGGGGAAAATATTGGTCCAACAGAAACTGCAAGGGGGATTCAGGGAGGATGAATGGAATTACCGAGAGCGGAATTTGTTCAGGCCCCCGGTCTCCCATCCGAACCACCCTTTTCCGGGCTGACGGGGTCACAGCAGCCGGGTGAGACCAAGGCCTCCGAAGGAGCAGAATGGAGCCCTCTTGGGCACCAGTTAGCAAGCAGACGGCGTGAGTGTGCTGCAGTTAAATGGTACCAGGAGTGAGGAGCAAGGCGGGTCGAGTTTGCTGGTCTCCCTGCACTCTAACCCTGGGGTCCAGCTCTGTTGGGTCTGTCTCTCTGGCAGGCTCCTGGCTCTCTGTCATCATGCCAGCGCTGGGCTGTCCCTCTTCCATTGCCCCATCAATCAGCTGCAACGGGGATGATGTGTTAATGTTTTTCCTATAGACAGACACATTATGTTTCCACACTGCCTCCGCACACACCGTGTTTACGCCCCTTCTCCCTCTGGGGAGTAAATCAACCAAATTGATGCGAGCCATGATTAATTGTGTATCTCGGACCAATCTTTTACCAAGTCCCTCACAGAGGCAGGTTCCCCCCTTCTCCCTCCCCGGCAAACCGGGGAGCGGAGCCCTGCTCCGTTTGCTCCCTCTCGCGCAGTTTGACGGATAGAGCCTGCCTGGGACACGGCGAGATAAATTTGAAAGGCCTGTGCTGGGCTGTCAGCGTTAAAGATGATGAATGGGGGAGGCGAGGCGGGAGGGACCCGCAGAGCTCGGTGTAATGGATAAGGTTCCCCGGGAATGGATGCTCGCCCGGTGATTCGGCGTTAATCTCCGGGCGCCGGCGAGGGGCCGCCGACTGATAACAAGGAAATAGGAATGACAACAATTTTTAGCGGAGAGATTCTTCACAAAAATGCCAAGCTGCTGGAGGTCTGACAGGCGCTGATTGAATGGGAGCAGGGACGAGAGAGCCCCCGGATGCCTCCTGCCTAACATGCAAAAGATGGATCATTTCATTCCCCCGCCTGACCATCTACATTTATTATCATTTCCCCTAATTCCCCCTCGCTTAGCGACTTGTCACCACCGTTTCTCTTCTGCTGGCCGCCTGATGGGACCTGAGCTGGGTGCCAGCCTCCGCACTGAGGAGCAGGGCCATCCCTCCATCCGGCAGCCGCAGAGATGGTGCAGCTCTCACACCCTAGAGGCGAAGAGGCCCAGCACGTAGCCCTCGCCTGTGAGGTGTAAGTGGGACGTATGTGGTCCAGGTTTTGCGCTGGCCCCCTATTGGGGCTGGATTTCGTACTAGCAGGGCGGAGATGGCCTTGTCTCCAGCCATGGCTCTGGGGCCTATATCACCTATCTGGAGGTGGCTCTCCTCCTGCACTGGGTCGGAACGGAAGAGACGAGAAACTCTGGCTGAAATGACCTGGGGCGGTCCTGATGGATGCTCCTGAGTGCCAACGGGAGACTCCTGGCCTCCCGCACTCTATCTCGCTTTACTAAATTTCTCACCAGAGCCACACACCTCTCTGCAGTGTTTGCGAAGCCGCCTACACTGCCGGCAAAATTCGGCGGCAGTCGACGGGACTTATGCAACTGTGCAGAATAGCCTGCGTAACTCCCGTTGACTTTGCGACCATCAGCACGGCGTCCTCACTGCACTGCCAGGGAATGCGTTCCCAGCGCCATGTGCTCCAAGGATGGTTTTATCCCATCAGTTTCCAGATTGACCAAGTGGGTCTTTACAGGAACAGCCAGAGTCTGCGTCCAGAATGTGAAGACCAACATAAAGCTGACTTTGCCCATGGACTGTTCCTGTTCTACACCGAAACACGGTCCCCCAATCAAACCCTACCGGAAATCAACAAACTTCCTAGGAAATGTCAGTGAATATCAAATTCGGGATCTGAGCATCATGGGGCCAGCAGATTGGAGCAGGAACTTCCTCCTGCTTTGGGGGTTTGGATCCAAGCCCTAGATCACACGCTGTTCCTCCCCCACTTCTCCTGGCTGGGCTCCTCTGCTCATCACTTCTCCTGCCTTTGCCAGCTTTCCGATTTCCCATCACCAGCCCTGGGGCAAGTGTTGGGTCAGACTCACGTTGGCTCATGGAGTAGTCCACATCCCCCCTCACCTGCGTGTGCATTCCTCTCTGCTGCTTGTGCCTCTCCCCTCCCCAGACAGCAGCATTTCCTTATTCACCCCCATCATGCAACTATTTTCTGGCCACACATAACCACTTTTCTCCTCCTCCTGCCCCCACTTGCTGTCACTGGATTAAGAAGCAACCCGCTGCTGGGAATACATTAGTGACTTGCAGCCAATCCTTCTCCACAAAGATAATTACAAAAAATAGAGGGACAATAACAATTAATATTTTATTGCACCATTTAACGAGCTAAAGCAAATCGCCTTGCCCTCCCTGGAACGACACGCTTTGCCATCCTTACATTCCCTCCATCACTCTCCCCAGCACCCATCTGAGGAGCCCTCCCTGCTCATGCTGAGCAATTTATGGGTCCTTTCAGCTGCCTTCCCCGAACCTGAAAAACAACCTTGCTGCATTCTGGGCTCTGTTTGCTCCCTCCACCTTGCCCCTGTTCCATGGGGACTCAGCCTCCCCCTGTCCCCTTGCTGAAATGAACTCTGGTAAAAGGAGCCATCGCCTTGATCTTGATCCTTCGTCCAATGTATTTACGGTTTCCATTTCACATGTGGGGAGACTGAGACTCAGGGAGATGCTGGGTTCACACTGGAAGTCATGGGGACCTGTGCTCCTGAGTTCCTTAGAAGCTGGGAAAATCATGCTCTGCTGACTCCTCCGAAGCCATACTGTGAGCCACTGGTGGAGCCAGAGACAGAAACCCCGGCATGGACTGGGCAGCCTCTAAACACTTCTTGGCACTGGAATACAGGGACGTGTCAGGACAGCTGCCTGAGCAGCCCATCTGAGTTCCATTCTTTGCTCCGCTGTGCCTCACTGAACCAAATCAGCAAGAGGGTCCTCTCTAACCTGGGTGCCTCCATGTCTGGACAGCTAACTTGAGACAGATGGAGCCAACTTTCAGAAGTGCATCCAATCCTACTGATTTCAGCTGGAGTTCTGGGTACTCAGAACCTCTGACCATCAGGCCCTAGTATTTAAATTAGGTGCCAAAAATTGGCAGACAAATGCACACGTTATTGTTACCTGCCATGACTCAGTTTTCCCCTCTGTAAAATGGACACAACAATTGAGATGACCAGATGTCCCAATCTTATAGGAATAGTCTTGATATTCAGAGCTTTGTCTTAAATATGCACCTATTGCCCCTCACCCCGTCCTGATTTTTCACACTTGCTACCTTAACAAGGAGGCGGATCCAGGTTTCTAGGTCTTTTCGGGGGGGGGGGGGGGGGGATGAAGTTCCTGTGAAAAGTCTCAAGTGTCAATGTCTCATTATTATTGTTCTGTTGTCCTAGATTTTCACCTCCTCTGACTGACTCTCTCTAGTGAGATTTAGAAAAATAATGAAATATTCCCTCCACTGACACCTGCATTCATTAACATCAAGTCCCCATGGACTTAAGCTGAGCAATGTTGGGTCCTGAGAGTGCCCTCTGTACTAGGTGGCCCCCACACCCACCTTGAGCCTCACTGAGATTGCCCCGGGTGTCTGAACTTCTAGGGTTTTTTCTTTATACGGGTAACGGAAGCTCCTTGCGGCAGGAACCGTGTGTCCTCTAGCGCTGTGCAACACTGAACCTGTGGGATTCTCCCCGGGACAAGGCGTAAGCACCATTTAAGCCCTAGGTATTCATACGGGGCTGAATTTTCCCCTGAGATCAGGAGCTGATGTAGCGAATTGGAATGTTTAATCAGAGGAGGACGCACTGGAGATGATCAGTTTGTCTATTTCACTTTGGCTCATTGTGTGTACAATAGGCATTTATTACTGTATGTACAACAAGGTGTAACGAGGAGAACAAACTGAAGGGAGGATACGCAGCCTTTTTAACAACACCCTCACATGAAATGATTTCATTTAAAAGGACATTGTCGGGTCAAAGTGAGCCCGAAGATGAATAAGTCTGTGCTGACGATAAATAAATCAGTAAGTGAAACTAACAGAAAAGCTTTCTGAGAGCATTTTCATTTTCTCCAAATAACAAAAAAAGGAAAACGTCTCTGGAAAGAAGTTCTGTTTGGCCATGGTGCTCACCCCACTGCATCAGAAAGCAAAACTGAGAAGAAACAGAGCAAAAAAGGCAAACTGATCAACCCAGTTTGGTGGTTCAATCAGCGTGGCGTGCAAAAAATTAGGAGCTGGCGTCAGTGGAGAAAAGCCAGGCAGCTTGCTGCAGCGTTTCAGCTGTTGGTTGTGGTGCTGTTTGTAACGTAGTGGGTCAGATATTTGGGACCAGATCCTCTTCCAAGAAGCTGGGCCGATTGACCCTAGCTGAGGAGCTGGTCCATACATTGTAATCTGCTGGGACCCCTTTCATGTTTTCTCCTGCTGGTTTTCTTTGCTGCTAAGTGACCAAGCGGCCAGAGGGTAAAAGCCCCATCCATGCGGTCAGGTGGGGGAGTGGACAGGACAGAGGAAATGGGGCAGTTTGTACACTTCCCAGAAATAAATAATCATTCCCCCAGCTTCTGAGAGTGGAGGAGAGATTTAATGTGCTGACAGGCTGCATTTTTTATCTCTAGTCAATAGGAGAAAGGCCCCATGACTATGATTCCACACATCTGGATTCCATCAATATGTGATCTGTCATCATGTATCGGCGTTCCCCCATTCCCCCCATTGAGCAATGCGGCTGGTTTTATTAATACGTCAAATACATTATCCGTGTAATACACTTGTCTGGCTCTGCCCTCCCGCTGCTCCTGCGGTGCGGATTTGAATGTATGATGAATCAGTTTGTATTACACGTCTGTACGTCATAATTTGTCAGGATTAATAGAACTGCGCGCGTGGGGGAGGATGGCGGCGCTGCCTCGTGTGTGTGTAGCACAGAGATGTCTGTTTCACCTATTTATCTTTACCCAGCCAGCTCGGTTCCCGGAAACCAGTGAGTGCAGAATATCTCAGAATTGCTGAATGACCCTGGCTGCTTGCACACATGCATCCCCCGCCCCGAGTAACTCTCTATGCAGAGACCCAGGCTACAAGAGATGCTGTTACTTTTCGGGTGCTTGTAACACGCCATCGGCTCACAGAACAAAACCAGGGCTGGCTTAGTTCAGCATCTTCATTAATGAGCTGGAGAATGGGGTGGACGCACCCTCAGCAAGTGATAAATGTGCTGCAGGACAGGGACAGCGTACAAAGCAACCTAGACAAATGGGAGCATTGGGCCAAAAGAAATCTGATGAGGTCAAGAAGGACAAGTGCAGAGTCCTGCACATAGGACGGAAGGATCCCAGGTCCTGCTCCAGACGGGGACCGACTGGCCAGGCAGCAGGTCTGCAGAAAAGGACCTGGGGTTACAGTGGACAAGAAGCTGGATAGGAGTCCACAGTGTGTCATTGCCAAGAAGGCCAGCGCCATATTGGGTTGTTAGTAGGAGCGTGGCCAGCAGGTGCAGGGATGGGATTATTCCCCTCTATTTAGCACTGGTCCGGCCGCATCTGGAGTATTGTGTCAGTTTTGGGCTCCCCACTACAGGAAGGATGTGGAGAAATTGAGGAGAATCCAGCGGAGGGCAATGAAAATGATTAGGGGCTGGAGCACACGACCTATGGGGAGAGGCTGTGGGAACTGGGTGTGTCTAGTCTGCAGAAGAGAAGTGTGTGGGGGGGAGGGGGGGTTGGTAGCAGCCTCTAACTACTTGAAGGGGTGCTCCAAAGAGGAGGGAGCTAGGCTGTTCTCGAGGGTGACAGAGGACAGAACAAGGAGCAATGGTTTCAAATTACAGCTGGGGAGGTCGAGGTTGGATATTAGGAAAAACTTTCTCACTAGGAGGTGGTGAAGCGTTGGAATCGGGTTCCTGGGGAGGTGCTGGAATCTCCATCCCCAGAGGCTTTTAAGGCCCAGCTGGACAAAGCCCTGGCTGGGATGGTTTAGTTGGGGCTGGTCCTGCTTTGAGCAGGAGTCTGGACACTAGATGACCTCCCGGGGCCCCTTCCAACCATCACCTTTCGGATTCTGTGACAGTGTAAAGTCGCTGCACAACTCGCTAGACACGAGCATTGCCCGGCTGGGGCATTAGACTGAACCAGTTCTGCAGACGCGTGAGGGACTAAATGGGAAGCGCTGGTAATATCGCCGCTATTTCAAGATACTTTAGCTCCCAACTTCTGGCCCAGGGTCACCTTTCGGACTGTGGAGAAGGCCCTATTTTGAGGACTGAAGGGAAACTAAGTAGTAATCAGGCTTCATGCTGTCTCCAGGCACGGGTGGCCTTTCACCTGTTGTCACTCCTCTGCCTTCTCTCGTTTTTTCGCTCAGAGACAAGGCGTGACGAGAGAAGTGCCTCGCAGACAGCCTCATGGGCTGGAATGCTCTTCGTGATTCGGGTTGTACCAGACAATCAGGGTGAGCGGCTCCATCTCAGTGCCTCACTTTCCCTGGCTGGAAAGAAAGATCCTCAAACATCCCTGCCTCACAGGGGCTGGGCGGTTTAATCCATCCCGGTGTGACAAGTGCTTTCAGATTCACAGCTGAAAGGGGAGGTATGTAAGACACTGAGACCGAGTGGAGTCTTGACTTTAAGCATCGGCGGAGACCGGCTTTTAATGAACAGTCTGTTCTTTTGCACTTGGACTTCGGCTTCTCCGGTTTTCAGCTTTACCCCTTATTTACAGTATATTCCAAAGGATTTGGTGGGAGCCAGAAAGGCCATAGGCAAGAACTAACTGTGCTGGCATTTCCCTGAAGATACCTAAAACTCCTGCTTCAGGGTTTCAGATGGCCACCAGCAGGGTCCCGAGGGATATTGCTCCTAACAGTGTATTCTGGGAGGAGTTTTTTATTTCCTCCCTCTGAGGCATCAGGGACAGCCATGGCTAGAGATGGGAGACTGGGCGAGGAGGCCCAGGATCTCAGAGAGGGCATGGAGCATTCTCCCTTTCTCTCAGCTGTGTGGCCGGCTGGTTCCCGTCCAGCTGCTCAGGTCTAACCGGTCGCCAGGTGTGGGGTCGGGAAGGAATTTCCCTAGGTCAGATGGCACCTGGGGTTTTCTCGCCTTCCTCGGCAGCATGCGGGTGCGGGTCGCTTGCCAGGATGAGGTGGATGTCGCTCACCTGATCACGTCCCTGTGCTAGTGATGGCCGTGAAGTGGACCCCCCATGCTCCACCTGTAACCGTCTAGTCCCCAGGGAGCTGTAAGACTTTGGTCTGTTTCGGTCGCTGGTTCTGTGTGCAGGTGCCAGGTGGTGGTGGTGGCCTGTGTATACAGCAAAGCTGTCTGATCTGGGGGCCTCTGTGTCTCACTTCTCTGACCCCCCGCCGCTCCGCCCCCCCAGGACGCTGCTTGAGTTGGGGAGTAGCCCCCAGCAGGCTCGGACAGGGGACCCTCACACTAAGGGCAGGTGGTGGCGAGGTGCCTCGGAAGCCCGGGAAGCATTGCCTTTCTCTGCTTTCTTCCCCTTTTCCAGAGAGAGACCAAGGGGGAAACGCTGAAGGAACTACATCTTTCTGATGTTCAAAAATGGACCATTTTGTCAACAGAATTAAAAGGTCAGGAAATTTTTCAAAAGAACTATTTTGGGGGGAACCCCCCTTTTTTAACCAGCCTTACTCAGAACTTTCCCAGGGGGGGGGGGAGAATCATTACCCCCATTTCACAGAGGCGGAAACTGAGGCAGGCTGGGGAGAAGTGACTTGCCTCAGCTCCCCAGGGAACAAGGCTGGAGGAGATCTGGGAACAGCCCCACGGGTTCGCAACTTCCTGCCTGAAGGTCTGTCTGCGGGACAGTGGGGAGGGCTCTTCCCAGAGAGGGCCACAGACTCTCTAGCTCTGCTTGCGTTAGCTAAAACTAGCCGCGTGGCCAGGGCCATGCAGGCGGCGGTGTGGGCTAGCCACGCTCTATATTCCCAGGGGGATTGGACTGAGGCAGCCAGGCTGCTATTTTAGCACACTAGCTGGGGCAGAGCTGGGAAGCACCTTCCCACATTGCTGTGTGGACATCCCCCTTAGCCACTAAGCCAGCCTCCCTCCCTGCCTCCAGCCAGGTTAATGCAGCATGTTATTATTATCATCTGTGTTCCTGTAGTGCCCAGGAGCCATAGTCACAGGCCGGGACCTTACTGCGCTAGGAGCTGTACAAACTCAGTCTGCCACTGAGCGGTCACATCACTGCATCCTGTAATCTCCTCTCCTTCCGGCTACACACCGCTGTCGTTCCACAGATGACAAGGGCACCGTAGCGCAATCGAATGCTTTCTGCACTTGCTTCGTTTGTTTACTGCTCCCGGCCTGAGCCACTCCTCGGCCTGACTCAGACGCTTGGTTCAGCCCTCTTCCCACCCCGGGGTGGTTCTCCTCCCTGCACAACCCTTGCCTCTCCATGCTATTTCCTGAGCAGGGCTGGAGGTAGTGACATCACATTCCCTTAATGGGCCACAGCCTCGTCCCCTTAATACCAGCTCCCAGAAACAATCGTACATTTACAACCGAGCGAGCGAGCCTGGCACGTTCAGCCCGTTCCCGTTCCAAGGCTTAATTTGATTTTGACATATTGGCTCAAGATTAAAGGGCTCTCGTAAAAAAAAAAATTCAAACACACACACACATCCAGCCCCCCCTCACCGCCCCCTTTTCAGGTCTCAAGCAAAAGTGCTAACACTGTAATATTTTAAGTAGAGAAAATCCAAGTGTGCTTTACCCCCTGCTGGGTCTTATGCTGGGCTTATAAAAATTAAGTGGAAACCTACACAGCTGTAGGCAATAAATCCTTTGTCGCTAACTCAGCCAGGCCTGGTACCTGCTTTCAGAAAAACAAGCCAGGACTCAAAGGGCGAGAGAGACACACATGGCTCACCGGGGATGGGAGGGCCAGTTTTGAAGTGGAAATCACAGCCCGTGGAGACGTTGGACACTCCCCCCATGGGGTGTCCATACTGAGACCAGCTTTCTAACTCCTGCCGCACGTATGCGGGCTGGACATGAAGAGAGATCATGGCTGCCAGAGAAATGGCACATTGGGCAGGAAGGCGGAGAGAGGGGAAAAGTGCTGAAGAGACGGTAGAGCGCGGCGACGCAGTAAGAATCCTCTCGGCTGAAGATCAATTAGCATCAATTACCGACTTCATTTAATTGTCGTAGAAGATGAATTTGTCATTTTTAGTCTTGAATTAATGGGAGACCTTCAACTTTCCCTTGGCAGCACCAGCCGGCCATTGGATTCTTTTTTTTTTTCCTTGCACGAGGGAAAAGCTTTGACGTGGGAACGCAAAGTGACAGCAGCGGTGATGCCATATAGGGAACGCGGCCATGAGCACAGGCAGATGGGAACCATGGAGTGAGGGCTGAGAGCCACCATCTTAGCAGGGGCAGGGCAGGCAAGCTGCCTTTGAGTCCCAGCAGGAGGTGCTCCAGTGAATAATTTCACCGTGCAAGCTACGGGGAAGCGCCCAGCTACACCAGCCCTGGTGCCCAGCTGCAAGGAGAAAAGCAGGAATAGCTTCCAGCAATCCCAGGCCTGGCCAGGAACAGCAGTGTCATTTCCCCACTGTCTACGAACTACCACCTAGGTACTTATTCAGCCTTTCTCACGGCCGGTCTGAGTGCCAACAGCTGCTTCCTCTGGCCAGAGCCAGAATGGCATTGGAGCCCATCAAATTCACCACCCTCTATCCTCCAGCAGCAGCACGCGGCCGGGTGAGAGTGGAGTAACGGACCTGACCGTCAGGCCGACCCCACAGGGCTGTATGCGCCAGCCAGCTCTGGTCCTGGCCAGACACGAGTCACTTCCCTTTCTTTGTTGTTTTCTCTTTCTTTCCATCCGACACTTTTCCTCCCCATTCCTGTTTTCGACCAGAAATTAATTTCACCGCCGAGGGCTGCAAAGTGTTTACATTTTCCGGGCAAACAGGCGACAGTAAACAATGAATGCTCGCCGCTGAAATTGAATTTATAACTGCATTACGGCGCCAGATAACGCCCTAAAATAATACAATGATAAGGAAATGCGATGTGATTGCTGCCGCGAATCAGCCTGGGCCCATCTGCAGCCAGGTCTCCCGTAATAATTTGAAATTGGGTTTGTAAACCTTATTTGTCCTTAAATATTTCTGTCATTTTTCATTGCTGGCGACAGGTACTTGGGCATGTGGCTGAGGACCGGCCTCTTTAGGGCCTGCTCTTTATGTGTGCATACACGCGTGAGGGCTGGGGTGCAGCGCAGCGAGGGGGGAGGTGGAATTCAGATCAGCCGGTGACAGCTGTTCGTCCAATCAATCACAGTGTCGACAGTTAGGGAGGAATCGTGCACAGAAATTGAGTTTGTCTCACAGGGGACAATTGAACAAATTAATAGACCATTAGCCAAGCTGTGACCTGAGAAATTAGGGTGCTTGCTCACTCTAGGTTTGGGGGGCAGGGAGAATGGGGCAGGAGGTTTAAAACACACAGCTTTGCAAAGACGAGCTGGATTCCTGTATACCCCGAGGGTTTATGTTTCCACGGTGGGCCGATGCAGCCCCTGTCATATGCACGCCAAGACAGAACTGCTGGACTTGGGGAGAGGTGAGCCTTAGACACCCATCTCAGCTTGCAAGCCGCACAGCCTCATCCAAGGACGACTCTAATGACTTCCTGGAATGCCGATTTTATGGTGGGAGGGAGGGAGGTGGGACATGAAGCTCGTGCAGTTTGGGAAACCTACCACATGGCAATACTAATTACAGAGATGATTCATAATAATAGAGAGGGCCATTCAGCGGGCAGTAAAAAACAGGGCTGGAAAAACGATGAGTTCTTGTTTCTGAGAATTCCCACAGAGCAACACAGTGGTTTAGCGTCAATGTGGCAATCCAGGGATCTTCATGAGGCATCTATATTAAAAGGTTACAGCACTGGATTGGGATCCAGGAGACCTGGGCTCTAGCCCCAGCTCCGGAAGGGCTAGAAAAGAGGTTAAAAGAGAAAAGGGCTAGAAAAGAGGTGGCAAGCAGGGTCTGAATGCTTAGCTTCTGTTTCCATCACAGCCACAGACTTGCTAGGTGACTTCAAGTGAGGGGTGTTGCCTCGGTTTCCCCACCTATAGCAAGGGGGTTGTAAGATGACCTACTTCAAAAGGGAGTTGAGGGGTTTAGCTCATCTTCCTTCGCCAGTATTTAGGAAGTGTTTTAACACCTGCAGGAGAACAGCGCTATGGAGGAAATGAAGATTCTTTCTGAATATTAAATAATGAGTCAGGGCCCTTCCATAGCTCCAGTCCCTGGAGATGCTCAGCGTGCTTTGCTCCCACTGGGTCCCATCTGCACACCCCACCGAAGGACTGACATTATTATCTGAACAGTTGTATTTATCAAATGGCCCCTGCTAGGGCGTTAGACAGGGTCTGTGACAGATATTAAAAGCACACTGTGACTTTTACAAACCCCTATATAATTGGCCTAACCATTTGCTATGGACGCAAACAGGCTGCAGGAGTCAGTGACTAATTCACGATTACCGTTTCGCTGGCAAATTTCAAATTTCCTTCTTATTGAAAATGATTCAGTGTTGCCTGAAACCAGGCGTGGCTCCTGAAACATTTACACCACATTTAATTTTGCTCATGCGAGTAATCCGTTGTCTGGAGAGAGGCTGACCATGTTTGCAGTTACGCACGTGTTAACGTTTGCAGGATTGGGGCTTTGGGGCCTGGACAGATACGTACAGCTCCTAGCACAAACAGCCCCACAGTTTCAGGTGGGACTTCTGTCCACGTTATTTTTAACAAGGTATTGACTGTGAATTGTTCTCTGCGAGTGTCAGTACGTATCACTGAGCTGTTGGTTAGCTGAGATTGGCCAGGAAAGTGACACAGCATCTTTCTAGCCCCTGATTGGCTGAGTGCACAAGCAGATTTAAAAATCCGTTTGCATTCGTGCCAGTACAACAGGACCAGCTGAAAGGCGAACGCCAGAGGGCAATAGAGAGCGGTTGGAGCAAAGAGCCAATATTAGCAGAAAAAGTCCTTGGAGCCTCTGCTCAGATCTAAAGGTAAGAAGGAGGCAGGGGTGCAATGTCTGGTTTAGATATTTTTAGATTGTTACAGGCACCAAAACAACTGCATCCCACAAGCTTTCTGCAAACTCCATTCGTGGGCTGCTCCCCGCGTCACACGACTGCTCAGCTATTATTTTCAAGAGATTGTTTTAATTGTCTGAAAAGTGGAATTTTCATTCAAGGAACCGGTTTCTCTTTGCCTCCCCTGGCGATACTCTGGGACGGCTATCGTGCATATGATATAAAAATAGCCTCGCTCACACACACACGAGTTACCTTTTCTCTGAGCGCTGCAAGGGTTTCAATTACCGGATTCTGGGATTCAGTGCCCAGGGCTTTTTGGTGTGTGTGAGATTTATTAGGAGGTTTAGTATCAGTGGAGAATTCACGCATTTACTCCCAGGAGCCCAGCTTCCGTTCAGAGACCCTAAATCAAGAGCTAAGATGGGCTATTGTCACTTACAGCATTAACATCGTTAGTGCACTTGGGGGATGATTAATCGCAAGACACATGCAGATTCCCAGCCTCACCCCAACACACACACACGTTTGCCACCACCGCCTGGATCCTGCTCAGCTGCAGCCGCAGTGGGCATACCTTGGCATGATCCAGAGTGGTGCTCAGTTCCCGCAGCCCTCACTGCAGCTTTTTAAAACACAAGCTGCTTCCAGAATGAGATTGTGGGGAGGAGGGCGAAGGACCTTCTCCCCAGGCGGTGCATTTATGGGATTTCTCCCTCTCCAGCTGCCTTAAGCACGGGCAAAGAATTATTGTTCTAGGAGTAACCAGCACAAAACCAAGCCATCTGCGGGAATCCCTGCGAAATCGTCTCCTCTTCAAAGGAAACCTCAGGTCAAATTTGCCATCAGAGGAAAGAGCAAAGGAAAGGGCCTTTATTACACAGGGAATCAGCTCCACAAGGGAGTCCCTGGGAAGAACACTCCCCGGGAAGAAATGCCAAGCCTAGAAAAGCCCCGTTAGGTCCCCGCTGGCCATTCTGGAGGTGAGTGCAGATACGCTCCGCTCCCCAAACAGCTGGGAGATACATCTCGCAGTCACATCCTTCCCCTCTTACAACTAACTTCCTCTCAGGATTGTGATTGAGGCTGAAAGCTCATCACACGTGTGATTTGCACTGGGCCTCTGGACTGCGACTGGCTGGCCACTATTCTTGCATGGCTGCGTAACTCGTGGTTTCTGGCTGCCTGGGTATGTGGGGCTTGGGGCAAACTTTTCCCTTTGAAGCGCTCCGGGGGAGACAGAGCCTGCTCCTAATGAGTGAGATGCCAATGGCTTTTGTCTCTTTTCCAATCCAGTGTTACTTCCATTCTTTCTTTTTTAATTAAAACATCCCCAGCTGATTTTACAAGCCTGCCGCTGCTTCTCGCCGGCTCTCTGTGTCTCTCATATGCTTGAGCGCTAGTATTAATTATTAGAGCCAATTTACTGTTTATACTCTGATGTTTTAACTAATTACCACTAATGGCAGACACCAGTGGGCAATCAACTTCATTTAGTTCCCACTGCAAACCACTCATTACCATCTGAGAGCGCGCTAGGGAGACTTGGCGGGATAAATAAAGACACAGCTACGTGGCCTGAGACTTGGAAAGAGCTGCAGGAGCAGGCGAGTGTTGTTACACACTGAATTCCCTCCTGGCAATGTCCTTCTGGGAAGATCCCAAAATTCAGTAGGCGCAGAGGGAGGGAAAGGAAAAGAAATTTGCAGCTGAGTCCTGCTCTGTTGGGTCCTTCTGATCATTATTTATCATTTGAGTTAGAGCAGCAGGGAGCTGCGTCACACCCCCGGCCCATCTGTGCTAAGGGCTGAGTGAGGGACAGTCCCTGTGCGTCCCCACCCCACCTCGAGAAGGGCGAAATAGTGCTCCTCACTCACAAGGGGGAAGAGTTCCTCGTGAGTAAAGGGCACACACCTAGCCCTAAGTCTGTGCCATCCCCCCATGGGGGGCTCTCCTTGGGGAGTCTCCCCAGAGGCACCTGCGGCCGGCGATAGCATTCTCAGCCCTCGCTCGGTACAGAGTTCCTGGGACCGTGTGAGCCACCCTCACTTACCACATGCACTGAAGAGGCCTCCACTGGGAAGCTGCTCTCTGGGAGGAGGAAGGTGCAGTCAGTCCTGCAAGCAAAGATTAACCGTCTAGCCTGGCCTGCGTCTGGGGCAGAGATCCCACACCTGGCGCTCGGATTCAGTGCTATCTGTGGTTCACGTGGAGTCAGCCCAGAGCCTGAGCTGAACCCACACCCGGACCGGCTAATTCTATCTGGAGACCCAGGGAACCCATTCAGGGCCCTACGGTCCACCCACCACGATCAGCACACACTTCTGATGGCACAATGGCTCTGGCACCCCGTTATTTCTGTGCTGGCCGAAGAAACGAACACGGTCTGCACACGAGGCCCGGGGAGGAGGAATGTCGGTGGACGGTGCCTCGGAGGGCGTGAACAGGTGCTGTTTGGGAGGAGAGTTAGGACTGTGGGCCCGCTCTGCTGCTGCAGAATTCCTAGAGGGGCGAATGCTAGGGGTCGGCTCAGCATGTGGGGCTCCGCTCTTCCCAAATCCCCCACAGTGGGCTATCGCCAGGGACGGTGCAGCCAGCTTCATTCACAGAGCAAAGCTCCACGCTGACACAGCCACGCGTGGCTCAAGTCTCCAGCGATCTGTGCTGATCTGGCGCTGGGGAATGTGCTGCTGGGGGGGCAGATGCCTTTGCTAGGGGCAGCTCTGGCTCTAATGACCTGCGTGCTCATTACCAGCAATCAGAGCCCGGCTCTAACAAAAGGAGAGCAATGTCTTAGAAGGTAATCTTGCTCTGACGTGTGATCTTAGCGTGGTTCCACCATAATAGCTCCGCTGGGAATCTTAAAGCAGGACAAGAACCCAGCCGCTCGACTGAACTAGCGTTTCTCTCTCTCTGCTTTGCTTGGCTGAAATCAGAAAACTTGACTTGCTCTGGGAGGAAGGGGAAAAACCCCTCTGCTGTGGCAGGGATGTGGCTGGCTGTCTCCTGGGTGTGTGCTGTAATGGTGCACACACACATCTGAAATGTAATAGCCGTCAGCTCTCTCCATTCCTGTGGTGCAAGACCTTCAATCTCTCCCAGCAGGCCCATCGGCCCTGATACCGCAGCTCCAGAAAGGCCGGTTTTATGTGCTTTAACCCCACGACCTTTACAAATCCCATCATTCCAATCAATACGTCTCATTAGCATTAGGTAAATGTATGGGACGGATGGGGGGAGCTGGGCAGGGAGGAACCCACGGAGGTGGGATTTATAGAGTTCCTGCATCCCCTTCCTGTTGGGTGATAGAGCCGGCAGCAGCTACGCTTCCAGGCGGTGTCGGCCCGGGCGCCCGGCCCCACCGGTGACGGGACAGCGAGCTGCGGGGTCCAGAGCCCACGCTGCTACCTGGCCCAAGCTGGTAAAGTCGTTGCTGATCTCCTCGGGAAACAGACGTGTGTTTTACAGGTTTCCACTATGTCAGCTAAATGGAAACATACCAGGCCCTGCAGCAGGTGATGGGAATTCAAGGCCCTGGCAGTCTGCCTTCCCTTCCCCTCCCCTGGGGGAGGGAGGAGGCTTTGGAATGGATGGTGCTGGCCGCGATGGCTACTAGAAATGGCAAGACAAAGCCGCGGAGTTAAAAAATTGGGGGTGGGTGGAGAGTCTGTCCAGCGGGAACAGAGGTCTCCGGCCCTGCCTGGCGTAAATCAGCAGCACGTCAACGTCAGTGGAGCAATGTGGGTCTGCACCTGCCACGGATCTGGCCTAGAGAGCTCTGCAGAGTGCGTGGAGCAATATGGCACCTCTGATCCAAGACAACACGGCGCAGCAGGAACCTGGGACGCCCACATGCCTCTGAGCCCCGGGAACCCTGGATCTATCGGGCTGGGTCGAATCCATCAGGACTGCTCCATATCTGATGCTTCAAAGCCCGTCGTGCACCTGTCCAGAGCATGCTGAGACAGTGGAATGCCAGCCCTTGCAGGCGATCGGCTAGCCCCCGAAGCAGATGTTCACTGCCCACATATGTGACCCCAGCCCTCCCTCAAATCCTGCCCAAGCACTGGACGGAGCCACCCTCCTGCAGCACTGAACTCCACAGAGGTGGAGGGAGGAGTAAACGGTCTCAAGGCTGCATCCCACATGCAGCTATCACCTTACATGCTGCTTGGGGCTGCTGAGAGAGAGAGGCCAGCAGCAGAGGGATTGGGGTCTCTTTCCCAACACCATCAGGTGCGACCCGATCCAAGGCCAATGAGGAGATCCAGACGTCTGTCCTACGCCTCCTTATTCCATGACACCCCTTGTCTCTGGCAGAGCGTGTGCTCTCCGCTGGGTGGGACAGCAGCTGCTCTCAGTCATTCCCGCCCCAGGCCTGACATCAAGCACCTGGTGCCCCAGGGTGTCCAGCCATTTCCAGGAAACACAGCCGCCAGCCTCTTCCCCCAGCCCTCGGGAGCCCAGCACCCACCGATCAACTCCTCCCTTCCCACCCACCAGCGCCTGGAAGATGCCCTGGCATCACAGCTACCCGCAACTCCACGTAACCCTGTGGTACCAGCCGTAAAGAGCTGGACACTCAACGCAAAATCCGCCCCCAAGACAGACACATCCAGCACCCGATCAGAATCAAAGCAGGTTCACGAGCCCCTCCTCCCCGTTCTCAGCGGATGCCGTGATGGGCCGGGCGGGGGTAATGCGTGAGCTCAGCAGGCAGATCAGCCCCAAACCTACCCCAGGAAGCCCCACGCCAGCTTCCTCCCAGAGCAGGGCGGCTCACCCGACGCAGGCCGGGTGGCAGGTGGGAGCTGCCTTCCCTTCGAAGGGAGCTAGGTGGTGCTAGTACATACCTGTGAGCCAGCACAGCCCCACTAGCTGGCTAGAAATCCCTGAAATCAAAACCCGAGGCCCCAGCCTTATCGGTTCCTACTAAACACGTGGGGCAAGGCCCACAGGCAGAGACGGCCCTTGCAGTCCTATTGTTACAGCACGGGGCGTGGGGGAGTGCAGAAGAGCTTTGTGGGGCCTATAAAAACAATGGCTTACAAGACGTGGGAGGGTTTGGGTTTGCAAAACGTAACGATACTTCTCGGAGAAATTCTCAGACTCTCACGGTTTAAAGCAGCACAGATTTGGGGCTAGGTAACCTTTAAACCCAGCGGGCAGCAGCTGAACAAGGTGTCCTCTTGCCTGGGCAAACGATGTCCTCCTTCTGCCCACAACTCCGTCCCCACCCGCTACTCCTCTCTGCTCTGTTTGGCGAGGAGCTGCAGTGGGATCGCAGACTGTTGACAGGCACTAACCTCCAGCGCAGCGAGAAAACCATTTACCCATTAAGCCCCCTCGGCTTTAGTGAGATGAGTGTGCAGCGCGGGCGCTTAGCATAACACCTGTCGGGCGGCAGAGGGAAGGAAAAATTAATAAATCCACCGGCCAGCCAATTTCATTCGACCTGACACGCTGCTCCGCCAGGAATTAGCTGAACATCTCCCGAGAGGCAAGCTGCTCCATCCAACACACGCCAGAATATCATCCCACGCCTCCACCTGAAAGCAACCATGAAGCCTCTGCCTGGACCCGGTGTGCCCTCGGCCGCAGGGAGGAAACATTAACCCCTTCCAGTGAAATATCAAAAGCCACAAAGCTTCTCGTGCCTGATCCTGCCCCGAGTGGTGTTTGCTTGTGTTGACTCCGTTCAGCTTGTGACCTTCCTGCAGCCCTCTCTCTAGTACTCGTTTGAGACATGCAAGCCAGCAGTGAGGACTTCCCCGGTGCAAATTCTGACTCTTCAGAGCAGTGCCTGCTACTCAGCGCACCCAGCCCCTCACCAGTTCCTTCTCTACCAAGGCCAGAACTAGGGGGCCCAGAGCACCTGCCCGCTGGCTCGCCCATCTGAGCTCCAGGGAGCTGGGAGCTGAAGGGGAGACCATGTGCATTCCCATCCAGCCAGCCAGTCCTGTCCATCCAGCAAGGACACCTGAATCAGAGCGGATCCTGAAGGAACAGATCCTTGAGATTCAAGGGCCGACACTCTGCCTCGCGAGGATTCAGGAGCCAGCTTGGCAACATGGAAGCTTTGCAATTTGGCTCCAGAATGGCAGATTTACGCACCGTAGGGCTGCAGAGATGGGGAACTCTGCTATCAATAAACAGCTCTGTTCTCTCTCACACAGCTGTGTTCTCCTGGACCAGGTGGGCACACTTGGCCTCTCTGCACCACACACACCATTAGTCTACACTGGACACTTCCTCTATAAATCCACCGTTGCCACTTTGCGAGTGATCACAACTTTGGGCGGGCGAGTGTGGATGGAACATGGGCGTTTTGCCCACTGTGCCACTCAGACCTGCCCCGAGCAGGGGGATCAGAACGCCAGGGGGCGGGGAAGGCTCCTCTCAATGCCTTCGTGCCTCCAGTCGTGTGAGGCTTTTAGAGAAAAGGCGTCTAGCAGAGCCCCGGCCCCACACCCGCCGCAGACAGCTGTATCCATTTCACATCATTTACAGCCACGATTTCCCCTGGGGAACAATGGAAGAGTGCAGAATCTGAAGGAACCCCACCGGCATCCCACTGTTATCTTCGAAGAACAAAGGGGATTGCTATGCTATTGTCGTTAACTTTTCCGGACTCATCCGGCTGAAATAAATTTAGCAGAAGGCGAGATACTGCAGATAAACGGCGATGTAGATGGACCCAGACACAGAGAACTGATAACAGGGCTAGATATTTATCCACACAGCATGACCTTCGAATCCCAGGCAGCAGTTGCTAACAAAATATAGGCTAGAGACAACTGGGGTTAAACAACCGGTGTCCAGTGGGAAGGGAACAACACTGCAGCCTGAAAGGACCAGATGCGACCCTCTAGTCTGACATCCTCCAGCCAGAATGCGGCCCTGGGATCTCAGAGGAGGGAATGATTTCTCACAGTAGCCCCAGGTTTCTTCTTTTGCCCATCAAAGAGCTGCTTTCTTGAGAGCAGAGGGCATTCACTGTGGCCTTCAAACCGGGCCAGCCAGACCCTGGGAAGCATGCCTGGACGCCTGATCACTCCTGCACCCCAGCCATGTTCTCCAGCAGTTAAAGAGCTCTTGGGCTAGCTAGGTTTTCACACTGTGCCCATTACCGTGATCTCTGGGCAGCAGAAGATCCAGTTTTCAGTGCAGGATTGTTCCTGCATTTTCTAGCACCTTTTAAAAGGCGCAAGTGAGGGGTTCCAGCCCTTCCTTAGGAAGAGGACTTGACAGCCTGACATATCTCACCCTCCTTTGCTCCATTTCGTCTCACCCACTCCTGGTTCCATCCCACCCTAAATAGCCCCTTCAGCGCATGCTCCTCTCAAGCCATGGTCTGGGGCCCACACAAAGGATTCCCGCCTCCCATTTCCATTTTCCAGCAGCCATCCTTCCCCCAGAGGCTGTTGCACCGCAGAAGGATCCAGTGAAGGGGAGAATGGAAGCCCGAGGGTCAGTCCCTGGAGGGGCAGGTGACAGGAGAACCAGAATGGGTCGTTAGGAGAGAAGACGTGTCTGATGAGCTGGGAGACTGGGCCGAGTCCCAGAGCAATCTCTGCGTTGGTTTGTCCCTGGTCTAGTAACCTCCCCTGCCCCGCCTCAGTGGCCCTTGGAGGAGCCGCGAGCCCAGACCCTGCACAGCCCGGCACGTCAATCTCGACCATTGCCGTCCGATGGCGATAAGAGAAGCAGGCCCCCACCCTCGCTGTCCAGGACTCTGGAGCCCAGGAATGACGTTTGCTTTAAAGAAGGGACCTGAATGCCATTGGGTCAGGGCCGGCCCCAGAGTTTTTGGCACCCTAGGCGAGCTGTGACTTTGGAACCCCCCCCACATGTGATAGAGAGGAAATGACAGTGTATTCATAGATTTGTTTAAACAGAGAAAAAATGGCTTCCATCTAATTTGGCGCTCCTTAAAGCCTGGCGCCTTAGGCGACCGCCTAGTTCGTGTATATGGTCGGGCCAGCCCTGCTTCTGATCCATTCAGAGCTCTTTGCTGCAGCCTCCCTAAGAAACAGCCACAGGCTCATCCCCTCGCAGGGCTAGGAGTCAGGACTCACTGGCTGGGTGAGGCTGGGAAAGGCACGTCGCCGCCTGTTCCTCAGTTTCCCAGAGTGGGAACGAGGGAGAATCCGGGGGAGGGGGTTAATTAGTTAACGTTTGTCCAGCAGGATAGAGGATCACCAGCATCTGAACACATTACACACTTCTTAGCCTCTTGGGGAGGCAGGCTGCACCCTCCACTGGGGGAGAGAGGGGAGGAGATCACACCACGGTCCCTCTGTGAGTGAGCTCAGAGCTGGGACCCCAGGCACCCCGCCACCTGTTCATTCCCTGACCCAGCCCTCTTGGGAGCTGTACACAGCGTTCCTCTGCTTTCATTTTCCCCTCCTGGACGTCCCGGGCCCGACCCTCCTGAGCGCTGGTCCAGCACGGCTGGCCGAGGCAGACCCTCCCCACAGCAGTGCTGGGTGGCCTTCCTCTAGGAAGTTTATGTCTGTGGTTCCCAGCTGTGCCATCCGAGATGAGGCGAGCGCGTCAGAATTCCCTCCTCAGAGCCCCTCCAAATGCCTGCCCGCCCTTTGAAGCCACCTCATCGCTCCTCGCGGGGAGCTGTTTGGCTTCTCTGATGAGGAAGCAGATACTGTACAAAAGTTTCACTGAGGTTAGAAGTGGAATTAACAAAGCCCTCCAGTGTCTCAGACTCCGCCTCCCCGCCGAGATCCACAAGGAGAACTCAGTTCCCCCAGCCACCAGCCTCAAAACACGTCTGATTCCCTGTTCAGCCCAGCCCTCAGACACACGTCCATCTTTCACTTCCCTTTTCCCCATCCCCATGGTGGACAGAGACGTGCTCTGTGTGAGCAGAGGAGGAAGGGGAGGGCCCTGCACCAACCAAAGGGAAACGAAATGGCCCACTCAGAGCTGGCCTAGCCACTAGGGCGTTGGTATCAACCCCCAGACTTGTCTTTAGCATCTTGACATGAATACGAAGCACAGACACAGGACGTCCATCCGTAGACACCAAAGCCCTGGCAAAGATGCAGGGGAGGAAGGATCATTAGCCCCATTGTACAGATGTGAAAACTGAGGCACAGCACAATTGCCAGGTGCCAAAAGTGACCAGACAGGGCCAGCGAAGAACCCTGGAGTCCTGACGCTCCAGTCACGCGAGTGCTGCTGGCTCTTTTAAAATCGCCACCGAAGCCGATGAAATGCAAAGGGGTCTCGACACGCCACGGCTGAAAATTCTCTCTTTGTGCCTGGTTAAGAAAAGAAACACAAGGTGCCGGCAGGGAAAACACCCGAACAATCGGCACTTGTGTGCTGGCAGAGAAAGCAGCTCTGTGCTGGCTGGGGCATTTTGGGTGAGCCCAGGGGTGCCTCGGCATGGTACTGCAGGTCTCCCAGCTGCGCCAGTCAGGACAGGGGAACAGAGAGGGGCCTGTGCTGGGCCCTGCCCCTGGCACAGTATGTTACTGCCTGTATTTATTAATGGAAACGCCGCCTATTTCTTTGTGTTTGTTAGTTTCTGCTCTGCTGACCCGCCTTGCTCCTGCTATCGCGCCATCCATCAGCACCGCCAGCCCCCACAATTCCTAGGCTCTGAGCCTCGATTCCCAAGGGATGGGGACCTTTCGTGGGGAGGGATAAGTGCGTTCCCATCCCTGCTACTGGCTCTCTGCCACAAACCTTCACCCCAGAACGCAGGTCCAGACCTAAGGCACAGCACAGAGTCTCTGAGTGTGGAGCCATCACAGGGAGTTAGCACCTGGGCAGCCCAGTTTGAATTATAAGGAGAGAGGGATTCCCAGGGCAAGTACGACCAGCTGTACGTCCTCCCCAATTTAGGGGAGTTTAGGTCCAGAGCTCTGATTTGGCCCCAGCTACAGACAGACGAAATCCCAGCTTTCCCCAAGGCTGGGGGCCGTCGCTGGGGATGCTGGGGGCCTGATTCCAGTTCAAAGCCATCCCTATCTGAGATGTAAACAGGAGCTCTCTCCGTCAGCTGCCAGCCCTCTGCCCTGCTTCCCCGCGTGAAGGGAGAGACGGCCTGTGCTATATCTTAGCCTGTCTGATCAACTCTGTGTCCCACAGACTGGCTCGCTTACCATTCGCCCTCACCTCACAGGGGGGCAATGGGACTGAGCCAGAAGAGTCAGGCACCAACGTGAGATCTGGGGAGGTGGCCAGAGCTCCCAGTTCCCAGACTGCAGACCCCAGCGGTTTTTGGAGCCAGGCCCACTATTAGATAACCTCCGGTACAGTGTGGCATATTCACAAAGATTCATAAGTCTGGCTAATAATAATAGGGGCCATGTATGCTGCACTGTTTCCCCTCCGGTCTGGGTGCACGTTACAAAGGTGGGCTAGTATGACTGTGCCCATTATACAGATGGGGAAACCGAGGCACCAAAAGCCATTACACAGTGAGTCAGTGGGAGCGCTTGGAATAGGACAACAACCCTCACTTCCAGCCCCTGTTCTAACCACTAGGCCTTGCAAGCCGGATAAGGAAGGGAAGGACCGGAGAAAGCCGGGTATCCCGTGCAGGAAGGGTGTGTGGGAAACGGATGTTACTGCACTGGAGATACCGAAAGGAGGAGCCCATGGCTGGTCTTCCCGAAATTACCGCCTTGCTTGCACTGAGAGCTCTGCAGAGCGGCACGAGTGGCCCTGGACGCTGAGGGCAAGAAGGATCACGGGGGCTGGTGGTGATACGTTCCTTTAGACCACTGGCAATCACAGCCCATCGTCAGCGACCTGCTACCACCCAACCAGAGCCAGCTTCGACTTGCTGTCGGGCGCTCCAGAGTTCTGCTCTCCACGCAAGGAGGAGAGGGCAAGGGAGACGGCCTAGGGGAAGCTGTAAAGGAGACACTGTGGGGCCAGGGGCCTTTTCCTCAGCATATCTTCTTCCTCCTCTTCCCCTGCAATCCCAGTCCAATAACAGAGACATCTGCCTCACCTCTTCAATCAATAGCCAGCTCTTAATAGTCCTGATGATTCGCAAAAAACCACGGGCATTAAATGTTAATTAGATCTATTTGGATTCAAAAAATTTTATTACTCAAGTTAATTACAACCGGAGTCGTAAAAAGGTGCAGAGCAAAGGGGCCGCTGCCTCGCCGGGCCAAGAGTCGCAGCAGGAGCAGGCTGGGAAGGGAGGTGGCTCAAAGCCCTTCCTGGCCTGCTTAGCCACGGACCGGCATGGTGAAGAGCTGCCAGGCGCAGGGGGTGTTTCTTCCAGCACAACACGCCAGATGCAAAGGGGAAGAGCGGGGCCGGGAGAGGCAGCCCATGCAGATAATGCCCTGCCTGCTGGATCTCCAAAGGGCCATCGGAATAGCATGACTCAGTGATCTAGAAGGGCTTTCCCCATCCCTATGGACTAGGAACTGCGGGGGGGGGGGGGTGTCTAACAGCGGCTCAGAAAAGGCCCCTGCTCTTGCAAGGTTTGTGAGCAGGTAAGGGCTGAGCCTCCCACAGCTGGCTCGCGGCTGTGGGGCCCAGGCCTGCTTTGTCTGGGGGCAGCAGGGCTGGTACCCCAGAGAGCTGAAGCTCTGGAGAGGCGAGGCCTCTGATTTACTGCTTTCCTTTTACCGTAAAACCGAAAGGGGAAGGTGCACCCTTTAATCACTGCCTCCAGGGCCCCGCCTGAAACCAGCCAGAGACCCAGCGAAGGCTCGAGTTAATGCTCCTTCCGACACCTCGCTATGATTCATGGGCCTGACCTTGAGCTATAAACTGCTCAACCTCGCTGACACAGTGGCGGTATTTACAGCCCCCAGGGGCCCGTGCACACACACGGATCCGCACACACAACTAGAGATCCACACACCCGTCCCCGTGTCCGTGCACACAGGTACGCGTGAGCACACCACGCGTGCATGCACCTACCAGCGTGCACAAAGAGATGCACGCTCACCTGCTGGGCTGGCACCGATCGCCATGCGGCAGGGTCACTGGAAGACCAGTGGAGCCACGCTGGAGAGCTGAGGGAGGAGGGGTAATGCCAAGATCTCCCCCCCACCTGCTGGCAGGACAGAGGGCCACGGCGCGCTGGCCACTGGCAAAAGAGTGGCGCTGACCAGGACTTGCCCGGAGTCTCTCTGGCCCCAAAGCTAACGAACCCCCTCCCAAACCCAGCGCCCTCTCACTTCTCCCTCTGCACGCTCAGTCGTAAGTCATTGCCCTGATCTCTGGGGCGAGTGGGGGGCAATGCCCTACTGACAACACCCCCGAGTCTGTGCGGGTTTTCTCCCTCTCCTTCAGATCACGGCACCATCAAGCCAGAGGCCACCGAGTTCACCAGCCGGCTGCATTCCCCGCAGGGACTCAACCCACCGAGGGAAACGAAACCTCTTGTGCTCTGCAGGATCAAAGGCTGGTGATACGTCCGTGGGCTGGGGCGTGTCTGACGGTGTGCCCGCTAGGAGCAGAGCTCAGGTGACCGGAGCTGAAAGGCGAGAACCCTGCTGCGGTCGGTGCTTCACTAGAATCGAATGGCCTCTGTCCCCCAGGGAGAGATACAGGTGTTCCCACTGGTGTGTCTGCCTGGGACTTCTCCCAGAAATGCCTAGGAGCTGGGCTGCTAGCTTTACAGAGCCCAGACATACACCGGTATCTTCGAAACAGGAAAGGAGTGCAGTCTAGTGGTTAGAGCAGGGGGCCAGGAGACCGCAGCTCTGTTCCCAGCTCTGGATGACCTTGGGCAGGTTACAGCATCCGTTTCTGCGTCAATACAATGGGGAGAATAAAACCAAGCCGCCTCACTCTGTGTGGTCAGGAGGCTGAATTCATGGCGGCTTCTACCCTGGGCTGGGCACACTGGAGGGAAGGTGCTTGAAACAGACAAGGCTTTGTTTCCATCATCAAAGCAACTGGCGATCCCATAAGGAGCTGTGAGGCAGTGGGAATACAGACAAACACAGCCCCAGCTCCGAGAGAGGTGCAGGTATCACAGCGAGGAATGATAACCATTAATTATTAACATTAGATCTTGTGTTAGTGAGTTAGGGAACTCTGGTCAGCGTGGCAAGGTCCAACCAGTGTCTGGGAAACTGTAACTTCCAGCTGGCCGACACCCTCCCTGAGAGACGGGCGTCGGGGCCCCTGTTCAACGTTTCCTCCTGCCCCGTGCCCCCAGGAGGGTGGCCCAAGTGGGGGACCAAACGCATAACCCGCCAGCCGGGAGGTGACTGCCTGCGATGAGTCTAAAAGGTAATCGCCGCCAGCCGGCTCTGCCGAGCCCAGCCCAGCCAAGGGCCCAGAAAACTGGGCAATGTTATCACGAAAAAAAATCCCTCCCCTTTTTTTCTCAAGTTTATAGTTTGTTGGGGGTGATTTTTCCCCTCCTTACGAAACAAAAGAAGGAAAAACTTCTTATCTGGGAAAGCAGAGTTCAGGAAAAAGCTACTGGTCTTTTGGACTCCGTGAGCCCCACTCGGTAGCCTCGCTTGTCACCTAGAATTTATCAGCCCCACACAGATCTGGAATAACGCCCCATATAACTAGTGCATAAACAAACTGCAGCAGATAAAGGCCTGGCTTCGAAGCCATAAAGTTATTAGCTAGTGGCTGTTAGCTACTGCTTAGTTGGGGCTGCAGCTTCCGTTAACCCCTGACTGCCCACGCTGCGCTCCGACGCGGCCGCCGGCCCCGAGCAGGTCTCAGAGTCTGGAGCAGGGGTGGGGAGGAGGGACGGGTGGTGAAAAGACCCTCTGTCCGTTTGGCTTTTCAGACCTGCTGCCGGGTTTGCCCTCGGCAGAGACTTATCAGAGCATTTTGGACCTGCTGAGGGAAGAGGCTGAAGACTAAAAGAAGGAAAGTCTCTGATCTCTTCTGATGTGCCCCTCACCTTTCTCCTGCAGGCCCCGGGAAGCCAGGGGCAGACAGCAAGAGGGGAGGCGTAGACAGGAGCTGAGCTCTGAGCTGGGATCCAAACTGCCCCATGCATGCAGGACGGGGGGATTTTCAGGTTGCTCTGTCAGGGTTTCATCCCCGCGGCGCTATTCCCAGCCAAACAGTGACCCGACCCTCGGATGGGGCCTTCTGCTTCCAATGCGCTTCACAGCCATTAACCAGCGATGCCAAGAAAGCTGACCTGGGAGTCAGCTCCCCGCTGTCCACACTCCTGACCGGATGGAGGAACCCTCGAACCCAGGCCCCAGCTGCTCAGTGTGACTCCCCACCAGCCAGGGAGACAGACAGGCTGACGGGAGACCCAAGGACAAAGGGCCAGTGGGGCCGAGGAGAGCAGTTCTCTCCCGAGCCCTAGGGAGGATTTCCATTTGGCGAAGCCCTGAGGAGGTCTCTTAAGCAGAAGGGACTAAGCCAGGGCTCTTCCCTGTGGATCAGCTGGAAATGTCCTGACCAGAAGCTGGACAGTGCCACCGAAGGGGGTTTTTGCTGAGCAGCACAGGCCTAGACAGGAGGTGTCACGGTGGTTAAAAAGCCACATGGCCCCGAGGGGTTTGCGCTCACAGCTGCGGTGGGCGACCTGCCCGCTTAGCATCACAGCCATTCTGCGGCCAGTGACTCCGAGCCTGGCCAGAACCTGCTCCGCTGGCTTCCCTTCCTCACTGGCTGCTTAGTCCGCGGGAGAGGGCATTGCAGCGTGAGGCCGCGGTGGAAGCCCAGTGAGCTTGGGGCCTCCGATGCCCACGGTGGGAAGCCTTCGGGGCATAGTCAAGCCCTTTCCCTCCTCAAATGGTAACTACTTAGCTCCCCGGGGACACTCCCCTCGCTGGGCATGGGGAGGGTGAGATCCCGGCCGCTCTGTGGGGCCAGCACTCCACTGGGCCCGGTTAGCTCTGCAAGTACAAAGAGTGGAGCTGTTTTCATGGGCGCTCTGCTCAGCGCACTCGGGCGCACAGCCTGTTCCCTTGAGGAGGTACCGCTGGGGAGCGCCTGGCAAGCAGAGTCCAGATGGGCCCGTCCAGGCTCCGGCCACCGCTGTAAAGGAATGGGGGACGGGGGAGAGAGGGAATCCCACTAAAGGGACTTCCTGTCCTTCTCACCCAGACCCTGCCTCACTATTAAAGGGGCCAGAGCGTTCGACTGGGCATCAGGACACCTGGATTCTATTCCCAGCTCTCCCAGCAACCGCGGCATTCCCCTTCCACCCCTCGCCTCGTCGGTTTCTGCTGTAAGTTCTCCAGGGCAGGGGTCTCTTGAGCTCATGGGGTCCCAGATCTCAGTCGGGGGGTTTTAGGAGCCCCCGTAATGCAAAGAGCAGCACTAAAGCCACAGCGGCCAGGTGTTCCCAAACCCCAAACTTTTCTGACTCCCTGGTAACTGGCCAACTGCTCCCTGATTCCATTTTTTTTTCTTTTCTGCTGAAGCAATAAAAAAAGAAAAATCAACAGCCAAATGATCTTGTTTATGGTGACTAAATAAGCTGCATGTGCTTAATCCGTTAGAGTTTAATGAATTTATGACTTGCTTTGGAATTTGAGAAGGGCTGTAAAAGAGTAATTAACATTTATCTGTGTGTTTTTACACACATTCCCCCCTCCGTCCCTCTCTCTTTCCTCACCCTGCTGCCCGCCTCAGAGCAGCATTGGGCATGGGGGGACATAAAAGAGATCAATTAATTTTTAATAATCTCGGGGAAAGATTGTAGAGCTGCGTATGAACTCAGGGAGTGTCAATAAACGTGCCAAAGGTTGGCCTGGTATCTGGCTCCCACCCTCTCTTCTGCTGTTCAGAGGGATGTGGATGGCAGTGGGGGCAGGGAGGGGAGACAGGCAGCTACTTCGACCTACCCCCATTTCTCAGCGCGGCTCGCTGCCCTTTCGCCATTTAGCATGCTCCACAGTGGCACATTTGTCATCTCATTCAACACAGGCTCCTACCCTTGGTTGCTCCAGGGACAGGCCTCCAGCCCCCAGGATGTGCAGAGAGAAAGCAAGGGCCAGGCGCTGTAGCAGAGAGCTAGGGTCGCTGCTGGCCTTTCCCCAGCGAATGCAGCCAGCGGGGGCCCGTGGGACGGGGAAACAATCACAGCGTACGTGAACATTTCTGCTAGAACGATCAGAGCCGTAAAAACGTCAGCACGACTTCCTCATCAGCAACGGTACAGAGAGTCCACAATACAGGCGTTGCCGCAATATTAGTAAATAGCCGTGATTAGGGTTCAGAGTTAACCTCGGTGACACTTACACCTCCCTTCTGGCCCGATTCTGGGAGGTGCAGAGTCCTTGGCTCCCCGGATTTATCCTGCTACAGCAAAGAGGTGGGTTAGACCAGATGGGCAACTCTAGAGGAGTAGATGGCCCACCGGTCTGCTGGGGCGGTTCCTACCTTCCGGGGCCCCAACACCTCCCTAGGAGCAGGGCTTGCCCCCGACTAGAAATAACCCTCTCTGGCTTTCACACTTTCCCCGCCCCGCCTTAGGGCTACTTGGCGCACCTGGGGCATGGGGGTGTCTGGTCAGCAGCACACTCCGTTCCCACCATATCCACCGCCTGCTCCAACCCGGCCAGCCAGGGGACCAGCCCCCACCAGCCAGCCCTTTGGACCCACTCGGCTTCGAGCCCAAAGCACAAGCCTCTTGCCTGGGGAGGGCAGCGGCAGAGGGGTTAGCCGGCTCTGTGTGAGGGGGGAGTGGAAAGGCTAGCCCTCTTTGTGTGGCGGAGGAGAGAGAGAGAAGGGCCTGGGGCTGGTGTGTGGGGCAGAGGGTCCTGGAGACCCACAAACAAAAGCTTGGGATGATGAATTCCCAAGAGGCCTGAGACTGTCCGGGCATCTGCTCTGGACAGAAACAAATGTTCCCTGTCGAATGTAATGGCCCAGAAATAAGCAATGAGGGAGAGAAGGAGGGGTCTGGAGCATGTCTCCCCTGGCTGCACCCAGCCCCCTTCCTGCTGCTTGAGCTCTTCAGGGCCAGGAGCCACCCTGACGGCTGCGTGTCGGAAGATGGGCATTTGGGACGTGGCACCAGGAGGTGTGTCTAAATTCAGCTCCCTCTTGTCTGTGTGGATGGGTGTGGGATGGCTGGGCTGGAGGGAACGGGAAACCAGGCAACGCCATCAGCTATTTTATCTGAGCCCTTCTAAGGCCAGCTGGGGGCTTGCTGGGATCTCTGCTCAGCCCCCTCCTCCTGCGGCTGAGATGCCTGAAGCCTGCCCCGGTCCTGTCTTTTACTGGGCCAATTTCTGCTGGCGAGACGGACAAGCAGAGCTCTTCTCCGGAGCCACCCCAATGACAGATACATCCTCACCCACCTCCTCTCTGCAATGCCCTGGGACCAGCAGGGCTCGAACGACAAGGGGTCCTGCCCCGGGAGGGCCAGCAAAGCAGCCTGGGGGGCGACGCAGCGTGCTAGCGCACGGCCATCGCAGAGATGCCGGGCGGGGAAGATGGAGCTCAGTCTCCCTCTTGGTGAGCGGGGACGGCTGCCGGCCTCCTGGCAACATGCCGGGACCGCGCCAGCCCACGATGCCTCTCGGGGGCAGGTCTCAGCAGCGCTGCCCCCCGACCCGCTTCAGAGGAGAAACTCACGACCGTGGCTGGGCGTGGAGCACTCTGGGCCTGGCTCGCTGGGGCAGGCAGCTGACCCCACTCGCCCTGGGAGGGAAGGGTTTGCCTGTCTCTGGGGTGCGACGCTAACAGCTCCCGGCCACGCTTTGCCCTGCTCGTGGCTGTTGTGGATTTGTGTCTCCCTAGCCACACTGATGATCAAACCCTCCCACCCCCGTGGGGCTGACACCACCCCCCCCTTTCCCTCAGAGGGAAACTGAGGCCCAGAGGGCTGACGTGATTAGCCCAAGGGCACAGAGGCATCAGCGGCAGAGACAGGACTAGATGCCAGTAGACCTGGCACCTCTCCCCGGCTCTGATCTCCGCATGGGCTGCTCTGAACCCGAGCCCCACACTGTCCTCAAAGCTCACCAAGCCAACGGGCCAGTACAGCGCTGGCTCCTGTTCACCGCTCGGGGGCTACTGGAGAACAGAGAGAGCTGGTCTAGTGGGGAGCACCCAGCACTGGCTGCAAAGAGCTGGATTCCAGGCTGTCTCAGAGACGCTTTCTGACTTGAGCAGCTCATGCCCCTGCCTTGTGCCTCAGTTCCCCCATCTGTAAAATGGGGGTGATGGAACTGCTTCACTCCCCAGAGGTCCGCTGTGAGGCTCAGCGACCTCCCCTATCCCAGGATGTGTGATTGGCTAAATGGGGCACGATGGGGATCCCTGTTACTGCTGCATCCCGGCAAAGACTGCTGTTAGCAAGAAAAACGTGCTCCCTCCTGCCTGCAAGGGCTCAGCTCTTTCCGTGTCAGTCTGTTTAAACAGCGCCACCTCCCTCGGAGACCTCAGAGACCTTGAGCTGGTGGGCGGGAGGTCGGCGTCTCTGGGATTCATCACTACATATCCAGAGTTCATCAACACACAGTTTGGACACGGTACCCACGGGAGAGGGTTAGAGCAGGGAAGTGGGACTCGGGGTTCCTGGGTTCCATTCCCCACTCTGGGAGGGGAGCAGGGCTCGGGAGTTGGGGGGGGGGGGTTGGGAGGCCTGGGAGTGGGGGCTAGTGGTTGGTGCAGTGGGGAGGGCTGGGCGTCAGGACTCCTGAGCCCCACCCCCAGCTCAGGGAAGAGGGTCAATCTAGTAACTGGGCAATTGGGGCTAGGAGCCACCACCCCTGGGTTCTAGTCCTGATGTGTGACCCTCTTTGTGCCTCAGTTTCTCCCTTCAGGAACAGGGAGATGGTACCGCTCTGCCCAGCCAATGGACAGCGAAGGGGCCCCCCTGTGACAGCTGCACTCATGGCATGAGAGTTTACAAAGCCACAGACAACCCATAACCACGGGGGCACTGTCCAGTCCTGTTGCCTGGCCCCACGGCTAGCGGGGGTGGACTCTGCAAAGGGTTAATAAAGGGCTAACGAGCCTCTTCTAGATAGAAGTGTAACCAAAAGAGTAGAAGGTGCTCGTGGGTGAGAAGCCACAATTACAAAAACCCCGTGATCCCTCGGACTCTCTAATGAGATTAACCGTTAATTAAACATCTATTAATCACTCGTTAACCCCTTATAAGCCATGTAGAAACGGAAGCATGGCCAGGGAGTTGATTTCTTTCTTCCAAGCATCTCTAAGTAACACCACCAACAGTAATAATAAAATAATGAAAACTTACAGAGGGGGAGAGTTAAAACCATACGGCGGATGGCACAGGCAGCTGCTTGTGGCCCTCTTTGGCTGTTGCTTCTGTCTGGCAATCAATTGACAAGAAATGGAGATTATGAACCTTTGTGGCTGACCAGAGGAGGAGGAGAGATTTCTTCCCAAATTCGAGGAGAAATCCCCACTCCCATGTTGGACTAAACAACAATTAACAAGAGATATTTCCCCTTTGAAAAGGAGCCAGCGTGTTCCCTACGAATTAGCTGGACCAGGGAGCCAGTGCCCACTGGACACATGGGACTTCTAGAAACTAAACATTAAGGGGGAGTTTCCCCACGGCATCAATCCCATTGACCTTCACAGGGGCCAGGCTGGCCTTTGTGCCTATGAAAATCTCTGAGCAAATCCTGGGACCGAAGAGCGGCCACTGTGACGGACACAGGAACGATGCCATCACAGATGGGCAGGCAGAGAGCTAGGCGGGAGCGATCACAAGCGGACACAGATCTAACTAAACTCAGAGGCGATCAGAGGTTTGGGGTTACACGCCTCTCCCTATCGGGTGAAGGGACCGCAGACCCCACAGAGAGTCATATCTCCACCCGTTTCTGTGTGCTGCGGGAATGCAGCGTGTGTGGCCGGAGCACGGCGTGTGGTGACCCCGCGTGTGGAGCCTGTTGTGTAACAACCGTGGGAGGAGGGGGCTCATTTCCTGAGCTCTTGAGCCGTTGAAGCCTCAGAAACCACGAAGTCCCAGTTGGGCGAGGAACTGCCTGGGGTCTGGGCTTCCTGCAGGTGCCCTGGGCCCATGAATCACACCTTGTCAGGGATCCATCCGGGCCCAGGACTCTGCAACCGCCAGCTGGAGCCAAGAGGAGCTGGGCTGTGTGCTGTGGCTGGTGGGCAGCCCGTTGAGGCCCTGGGTCTTCTCCCAGCCAGGCCAGGGAAGGGTTAAACAGGCATTAATCACACTGTTTGAGAGACGTTTCAAAGCCTCTTCCAAATATTATAAAAAATGTCTTTAATCATCTAATTGCGCGAACTCCGCTTGTGATGGATGGGGAGATTTCTCCTCTCTTCTCCTGATCCTAACAGATGAGATCTGAAGAGCCCCTGCTCCGGGAGGAAGAGAAGGACGTTTCGCAGCCCCCACCAGAGCAGTTATAAATATGAGGTCATACAGGAGGAGATGATAACGCATTAAGGGCTCTTGAGATATTAGTCTGTCAGCCTCGTTAGACACAGCTATTTGGGGCTGACTGAATAATTAGAGGCTGGGGTACCCATAACTCACTGGTGTTTATGTGGCAGGAAGGGGCTTCGCTTGCCATCACCCTCTGCATGCTGAAAAGTCACCCTGCAGTAGGCATCAAATCCCTGTCCACAATGCAAACCCGCCCCTGATTCTCAGCTCCCACAGAACAGGCCCAGCCCGCTCCCTCCGCCCTGAGAAAAACCCTTTCCTTGACCAGGCTTTGCCCATCCAGAGAAACACCTGCTGCTTTGCGTCTCCAACGCACGGCCCAGTCACTCTCCCATCTCCGAGATGGGTGGGGAACCGAGGGGCAGGGACTCGCCCACGACCCCCCAGGGGTTTGTATCAGGGCAGGGAGCAGAACGCAGGACTCCTGACTCCAAACCCTCGTGGCTCGCCTTGTCAGGACACTCAGAAATGGAGAGCCACCTCACCTCCAAGCCTCAGACAGATCCCTGGAGTCAGCATCGCCCACAGCAGGCCAGTTTGCCTGTGCCCCACGGACGCGACCTGCGGCCAGGTTCAAACCATGATCCACAGATTCACTGGGAACTGTTGGGGAGGTCAGGACAGAAACTAGCTGGAGCATTAGGCACCCAGACACCACGGTGATGGGCATCGCATGAGAACCAGAACAGAACGGAAGGAAAGGCGCAAGCTAGGCAAACAAGCGGGCACTGGGCATGTTTTCCCCCCACTCCTCTGCTAAAGAATCGCAGCGCAGACCAGCAGCTTCCCTCCACCCTCAAGAACATTATTTCAGCCAGCCGCTCCTCTAAGCAGAAACCTGCTCTGGGTGCTCATCTGTGTGGACAAATAACTCTAAGGAGGGGGGCTGGCAAACTCACTGTGAGTAACCACAGCAAAGTTCAACCACAGATCTGCAGAAGTGAAAGCCTGCTGCATTCTGGCACAGCCCAGAGGATCCTGAGTGCCCCCACCAACACAGAGGGGCTCAAGTGCTAAGGAGTTAGCTGGGCAGGCCACCTGAGGAGGGCGGAGCGGGTTACCACTCAGATTTCTCCTCTCACTTCCCTTTGGGCAGCAGAGCTCACAGCAGATATGGGATGCTTCAAAACCAGCACAGTGGAAAATAAAACAAGTGAAACAGGGAAGAGGGGCACTTTCATTCTGTGTCCGCGCAGAGGGAGGGTGTGGCAAGGAACGGAGACTGCAGAGCACACCGGCCGGCCGGCCGGGACTGTGATCAAAGCTCTAACCCGCCTCCACCCCTGGGAATATGTTGGATTTTCAAAGCAGCCACGCTCCCGATGCTAGCCCTGTGTACAGAGAAGAAAGCTGAGGTACAGGGAGGTGAAGGGACGTGACATGGCTGAGGCCACGGTCATTCCAGAGGACGGGCCGGGTACAGAACTCTCCCAGCTCTACCATCAAACCATTAGGCCCTGCTACCTCTCATCAGCTAGTTCTCGGAGGGGCCAGCAAGACTCGGTTTCAGATGCCCATGCACGGTCTCTCTATGGCTAGAGAATGGAAGACATGATGTCTTATGAGCCGATCTCTTGGGAGCTGCTGGATGGATAAACAAGGAGGAAGCAACAGGGGCCAAACACGTCCCTAATATAATTCTGCTGGTGTCAATGAGCCTGTTTTCTGCTTGGACTGATCCCTCTGAAGTCAACCACAGAGCGGCCCGGGAGCTGGGGCAGCCTGGGACAGAATGCCAGTCCCGCTCCGGGAGAATCTGTTAGCTCCGTTGGCGCAGTTCCATAGCACTCACTCCGTCCGGCAGAGGAGAGTCGTACCTGCCTGTGAACGCAGCACGAAGAGGCAGTGTTCCCTTGCCACTCCTGATCTGGCGTGGCAGATGGGTACAGCACTTGCCATCTTTCAGTTCCAGGCTGGAACCTGGCCCAGCCATTACTCTCAGATCCCTGACTGAAGTCTCTGGCGCTATTGTAGTGTAAATGATATTCAGTGTGTGTGAGATCACCCCCTAGTGGCTGCTCCACAGAGGGGATACAGGATCTACTACTAGTGCCGACAGAGGGAGGTCTCCGTTCCTTGGAGGGACAGAAGCCTGCACTTTTAGAGCTGAAGGGACCACACTGACATTGCCCAGCCCCACCCATCAAGCCTCCTCATCCCCTCTCTCAGCTTTCCATACACATCATGAGAGGGGACAGAGGCCTGGGGAGGAGGGGATAACCCTGTGGCTTCCTGGGCTGAAGCTGGATAATGAATCCTGATGGGAGAAGTGACCTTTTCCAAATGCCACATGTCATTGGATTTTATATCACACCAGGGCAGTGTGCCATGGGTATTAAAATCGTTTTTCCAATAGAGGGGGTGTGTGTGTGCTTGATTGAAAGGGAGAGACACGTGGGAAAAATAAAATTAAGCATGAAAATTTGGCTGCCCCTAAAAGGCAGCCTTCAGAGCAGACTGGGACCCTAGCATAGCAGTGTGCTGAAAGGCTTGATGTATTTCACTCTTGAGACCGTGTTAGGGCGCAGGGCTGAGAATCAGGATTCCCAGGTTCTTTTCCTACTTCTGCCACAAACAGAGTCCTGGGGCCCTTTTAAAGACTAACAGATTTATTTATCGCATGAGCTTTCGTGGGAGAAAATCCCACTTCGTCAGATGCTTTGAAGATGGGGAACTTACAGAATGGGAGGAAATTAAATGCAGGGAAATGTATGACACAGGATCAGGTCAGGCTGTAACTGCAAATCAGAATAGATGTAAGAATTCAAATACTGGGGAACAGCACATAGAGGAAGGTGAGGTTAAATCACCTGTTGTAATAAGAGAAAAATCCGTAGTCCTTGTTTAACCCCAAGGCAACTGAGTGGAATTTACATATAAATTCCAGTTCTGCAGTTTCTCTTTGAAGCTGTGATTTGTTATTCATTTGTTTGAGCACCGCTATTAGCAAGTCATCAATGGAGTGAGCAGGGAGATTGAAGTGTTCCCCTATTGGTTTTTTAATGTTGCAATTTCTGATGTCAGATTTGTGTCCATTTATTCTTTTGTGCAGAGACTGTCCTGTTTATCCAATATATAAAGCAGAGGGGCATTTCCGGCACATGATGGCATAAATCACATTGGTGGATGAGCAGGTGAATGGGCCCTTGATGGAGTAGGTGGCTTGATTTGGTCCTGTGATGGTGTCTTTAGTGTAGATATGGGGGCAAAGTTGTCAGCGTGGTTTGTTGCAGGGATATGTTCCTGTTTTAATGTTTCTGTTGTTTGATCGGTAGTTGCTGGTGAGTATCCGTTTAAGGTTGGGGGCTGTCTGTAAGCGAGGAGAGGTCTGTCTCCTAAGGCTTGAGAGAGTGAGGGATCGTCTTGTAGAACAGGCTGTAGATCTTTGATGATGTGGTGAAGAGGTCTGACTTGGGGGTTGAAGGTGGTGACCAATGACATTCTGTTGTTTTCTTTCTTGGACTTCTCTTGTAGTAGTTGATTTCTGGGCATCCCTCTGGCTCTGTCAATCTATTTCTTCATTTCTGCAGGTGGGTACTGTAGTTTTAAGAATGCCTGGTAGAGATCCTGAAGTTCTCTGTCTCTGTCCGAAGGATTGGAGCAAATGCGGTTATATCTGAGGGCTTGACTGTAGACAATGGATCGTGTGGTGCGTCTTGGATGAAAGCTCGAGGGATGTCGGTAACTATAGCGATCAACTGGTTTTTGGTATAGGGAGGTCTTTATGTGTCCATCACTAATTTGCACTGTGGTGTCCAGAAAGTGGATCTCCCATGTGGAGCATTCCAGGCTAAGTTTGATTGTGGAGTGGAATGGATTTTTTTCTCATTACAACAGATGATTTGACCTCACCTTCCTCTAAATGCTGTTCCCCAGTGTTTGAATCCTAACATCTATTTTGATTTGCTGTTACAGCCTGACCTGATCCTATGTCATACACTCCCCTGCATTTAATTTCCTCCCATTCTGTAACTTTCCCATCTTCAAAGCGTCTGACGAAGTGGGATTTTCTCCCACGAAAGCTTATGCGATAAATAAATCTGTTAGTCTTTAAAAGTGCCACAGGACTGTTTGTTTCTCTGCAATAGACTAACACGGCCACCCCTTTGAAAGTTAAGCAAGTTGCTTTCCCCCCTCTATGTGCCTCAAAATGAGTCTGAAAGCCCTGTAAAGCACTCCAAGGTTTTTCTGGCCTATGAGATGCATGCGCAGTGTAGAGATATATGCATGCAGGCACAAAGTGTAAGGTAAACACAGGTATGTAGACAAGAATTTTTTCATGTTACAAGCTTAGTAGATGCAGAATCTCCCACGGTAGCAAAATCCAACATATTTTGATTCACCTGGGCTTTAAGAAAGTAAATATACTCCTCCCCCAGTACGAAGATATTTATCTAGAATATTTTCTGACTAGAGTTATACACATCTTTCTCTCTCTGTCTCTGTCTCTCTCTCACACACCCACACACAAGGACAAAATCCCATGAGAAAACATAACGTGAACGGGAGGCACGAGGAGTCAAATTCACTAGAACTCCAGCCTGTTTCCTCAATCTGCAGAGCGATTGTCCGGCTGAAATAACACTGAGACCAGAAAAAGGACAAGCTGTGTTTGTTTATTGAGCTTCTTTCTCCCCTCTTCTCTCGACAATGCTCTGACACAGTGTCCTGCCGCGCCGGGTCTGCAACCCCAACGGGCTAAATTTAGCCCAGCTGGAGTGCTGTTTACAAGGCTTCTCCTGTTTACAGTGCGGTCCATCCTGCCCAGAACCAACCACAGGCATTTTCCAAGTCCGTCCCCAGCCTCCGTCACCCGCTCGCCCTGTCTCTGATGGCCCAATGCTGGAATGTTTGCAAAGGGAGACCGAGGCACAGGGGAAGCTGGATGGCAGTCACTGTCCAGGCAATGAGAGCTGACCTGACCTGTCCCATGAGTGGCCACCGGTTTCATGGGCCTTTTCTCCCTCAGCTGCCTCCCCTCCCAGATGCTCTCCCCACAGGGCCGGGGACCTCACACAGGCACCCACTGCCCACCTGCCTCTGGCTCCTACCCAGAAAGGGGGCAAGGAGCTAAGCTGTCGGCTAAGGGGCAGGAGGAAAGAGGGTGGCTCTGCAGGATGTTTCCGTGGGCCCTGGAACACAGACGTTACACCGGAGGGGATTAACCTGCCACGCTCGGCAGCTCCTGAGTGCTTCCCCCACATTAAAGCAAAGGGAGGCAGGCAGCGCGGAGGCGTGGGGGGCTGTCGAGGGGCTTTTAGCCCCTTCTTCCTACTTTCTTGCTCCCAGGCCAGGCTGTTTCCCTGGGCTGCAGCTGGCCTGGGTCTGTCTGGAGTGGACCAAAGCGAGCTGCGGGGCCTTGGATGTTGGCACACCTGGCAGTCCCGCCAAAAAAAAGGTCGTCTCATTAAACTTTTGGTTCCCTGGGGAGCAGCATTTGCCACGTGATCCGAAGCACATGTGAATCACTTCTGCAGGATTCTCCTCTGTCCCGTCCCACTCACGTGGCTGTCCAGCAGTACCACGGCGTGCGCTGGACCAGGCAGCAGCCAGCAACAGTTCAGTGCCACTGCTCGGCCTCTGCCCGTCTCCCCCCGGCGGCTGCCAAGGAGATCCAAGCGCTGCCGCGACACCTGGAAAGGAGCATCACGAGCACAGGGGCTGGGTCCTGCGTGCTCTCATCCCGTCGAGGCAGCAGGAGCTGTCATCCTCCGCTCTGCATGAGCCAGGAACCAAAGCTTGCTCCAGCCAACAGACAGCCTCCCTCTGACTCCGAGCGCGGGGTGCGGCTCTGCGTCTGGTAACGCGCACACACGTGGCTGGGTTCTACTCTGGCCGTCTGACCGTGGGCAAGTTACTGATGGCTCCGTGACTCAGTTTCCACATTTGTAAAAGGGGTTAACAAGCTGCTGCATTGCAGCGCGGGGGTCCAGTCATTGGCCGAGGTTGCTGGAGCAGGGAGGGGTGGGGCGTGGTGTGCGTATACACGGTGTATGTTCACACTCTGTGCGTGTCCACCCCACGCGTGGCACTCACACACATTCTCGCGTTGAAGGCAAGTCATTCTCGCTGATGTTTCACGATAGCCACGGTCTCTCAATCCGCCTTTCCTAGGTCCCACTCCCACACCAATCCCTACTCCCAGGGGCTGTCTTCAGCCTCCAGGCCTCTGTTTCTTCCCCACCTGAGCTTTCTTGAGGTCAAGGCTCCTTTGAGACAAGGAATGGTCCAGATGGAGGGTCAACATGAGGTGTCCCAGGGGAGGCAAATCGCATTCAGAAACACCCTGGGCCAAGGGGCCCATCTCTCTCCACTCATACCTGCCCTGCCTGTTCTCTTTCATAGCTATGGCACCCAGCCCTGGAGAGCACTGCTCGCCCTGGGTCCCAGAGAAAGACGCCCAAAGTCGTAAACACGACTGATCAGGGGGACCAGAGAGCCCCCCGCCCAGTCCAGATCCCCCTCTGGAGCATCCCAACAGAGAGGGAAACAGATTTGTGTGCGCGGATGGTGATGAATCTGAGGCATCGGGGAGAGGCACCTCTGCATGTAAACATTCATGTGTGTGTAATTCACACGGGCGGCTCCTCATCTCCGGAAGAGGATCCTCTAGTCAGGAAGTCAAGGCCCTGATTACTTTGTCTTCCACATTTAAGAACATCCCTAACTGCTCCTTGGATGGCTCAATTAGTAAAGTGAATATATTATATAAAGTCTAAAAGATTAAACTATCACAGGCAGCCCATAATTTCATGAAGAAGTCAGGGGAGCATATCCCTCTTATTAACTCTATAACAAATGTGATGAAAATGTTCAAATAGAATGTTAATGCAATGTTACGTGTAATTTTCCCAGGCGATTTTCTGCTGAAATATTTCTTTATTAATAGTAATTGAGGGTATAAATTATGAATGAGGCGATTTTCTCCTTTCACTGGGAAAGACACACTAATGGCAATAATTCTTTATAATAATTTTGGGGGGGAGAGTGGGGAGGGAGCTGGGGCCAGGGGTTTAAAGAAAAAAACCTTTAAAGGGATTACAAAATATATAGACCAAATGGGATGTTTTATTGCAGTGCAGAGGGTTTTACACCTGTGGACGCGGCGTGCTGTGTTGTGCGGTGTCTGGATGGGAAGAATGCAACCCTAACCCTTCCGTTCATTGCTGACCTTCACGCCTTGCTCCTTGCAGCCCAAGCCCTGGGGTCCTTACTCCGGCAAAACTCTCACTTTAATGGCCCGAGTACATCCTGAGGAGTGAATTTGGCCCCTGTAACTGCATCTGGTGGGTCTGGTTCTTCGGGGGGCTTGATTTTGCTCACCTTACTTTGCTGGTAATTTGTGCTGAACTCAGTCACACACGTTCTGGGAAAAAGAGGACAGACTTGAGCCCTTACAGCCAGGAATTGGCTGGGGTTCTGTAGGACTGGGCCCCCATATCACCCCTTTCTCCTTGGTGTAGGGGAATTGTCCAGCTCTTTGCTGCAGGCTGGCAGAAACGGCCTTAGCCTATCTGGGACCCTAGGCAAAGGCCCCTTGGGATGGCCCCCTATAGAGCTCCCTGTCTCTGGCTCCCCCCAAGGCCTCAGTGTCCCACCCAGGACCCCAACCCCCCCAGTTCCAACCCTCCCCGCAGCTCCAGTGCTCCTCCCAGGTCCCCCTTGGCCCCAGATCCCTGCAGCCAGCCCCTCTGCCCCACTGTGCCCTGGCCAACCGACCCCCGCAGCCATGGATCCCTGCAGCTGGCCCCCTACACAGTCCTGGTGCCCCGCTGGGGGCTCTGAAACCCCCCGTGGCCCTGGCTCTTCATGGCTGGCATACTTCGTGGCTCTGGCACTCTGTAAGGGGCCCCAAAACTGTACCCAGCCCCGCTGGGGGCCCTGACCCCCCCCCCACTGCCAAAGGCAGGGGGCAGGGCAGGAGCGCAGAGCTGGGCCGCTGGGCTGGCCCACCCCACCTCTGGACCAGCCTGTCTGGCCCACCTCCCTCCCACAAGGCCGGGGCCCTTGCAGGCTTGCCCCTCACAGGAATGCACCCCCCGGCTCTGCCCCTGGCCCCCTGCCATGTATTCCACAGAGCGGGAGGCAGACGTGGCCTTTGGGGTATTCGTAGGCGAAGGGGCCCCTACTGCTCGGGCGGCCGCCTGCCGTCTGCAGGCTGGAGACTGGCCCCTTGGGCTAGGTGTAGACGGGTTCTGTCTGCAGGTCTGGCGTGGGGGCGCGGGCGCATGGTCTGTGTGACATGGGTCTGTCTTCAGCGGGGTCAGGTGGGGAAGCAGGTGCTTCGCTCTTTAGATTGTGTAATGACGCCGTCCCCTCTGATCCTGGCCACACAGCTCTCTGCAGGTGCAGCTCAAGCCAGAGGGTCTGGGAGATTCAGCGGGAAATGCTGGGCTCTGGATACTGCATGGAGACTCAGCTACTCCTTCTGCAGCGGTAACCCGGGGGGAGAGGGCCTTGAACCTGTCCCTGGTCTCAGCTCAGAGCGTGCACGAGCCAAGAGGTACGTGTGCGATTCCCTGTGGCCCCAGTGACAGCTCTTCGGACACGCCCAGAGGCCAGGCAGGTTTGTACTGGGTGGCTAGTCCAACCCACGCCCTGTGCCGCGGCGGCTGCAGAGCGGGGGTGTCTGTCTGCCCACGCTGGGATGGGCACGCCCAGCTGTCGTACAGATGTTGCTCCCCAGCCAGGTAGAAGGTGAGAGGAATTCCCTGGCGCTGGCCCAGCCAGCAGAGAGCAGGGCTCCACAGGGCATTTAGACTCAGCACAGTGGGTCAGAGCAGACTGGCCTCTCCGGTTTTTCAGTGATAAATAGCTAGTAGAAGGAAACGCACACCGCAGACAAAGAGATCAACCCATCTTGGCTTCTGCTGAGATTTTTCTATTTTTTGACAAAACAAATTGGTTCAAAATTTTTCATTTCATTTCCACTCCAAATGTTTATATTGGTTTGAGTTTTCAGGGTTTTTTATTCCCCCTTTTCACTTCCAGGCAGGAAGCAGTGGTGGGAGGGAAGACACGCAAAATGGTTATTTTTTCATTTCATTTCATTTCAATGAGCCCCCTGGAAAAAAAAACCTGAAAATTTTTGCCCAAAACTAATTTTTTTCATTTTCCTTGGAACTTTTCAAAGAAAACACCCAACCCAGAGAGACCAGGAACAGCCCCAGCCTCCGGCTCCTAAAGCATAGGCCCTTGCCAGTTGAGCTAAAAGGAGAAGCCCTGTAAATTGTATGCATTATGGGGTCTATGACACACAGCGGGTCTGTCCTAATTCCACCCTGGAGGGGCAGGGTGGTCACGCCCACTAGCCGGTGTATTACAATATATTAAAGCCACGAATAAATGCTGTTGCCTGTTCGGAAGAGGAGGGACAGCCCAATAAGCAGCGATTTAGACTCACTCCACCTCTCCTGGGGAGTCTATGAGGTCCCAACTGGCTCTCTCTAAATCTCCCCCATGACACCTGTCTGGGGCCGAACCCGCGTGGAGCTCACAGCATCTCTCCCAGGCCCGCTGAATGCTGAGGGCAGGTGGGAGCAGCAGCCAACATCAGCGGGGAGAAAGATGACCTGGCTTGGAGACGCGGCAGCAAGCCCTGGATTTGCAGGCCTGCTGGGGCGGAAGGTTATTTGGAAAAGGGCAGCTGCCCCAGGGTCCAATCCTGGCTTGCGTGGCCCCCTGCCCTGATGGTTTACAAGGCGGCCATCCCAACAGATAACAGATGAGCTCCTCACACAATGAGAAGCGGAAGAAAGAGGGGAGGGAGGAAGAAATGCAGAGGCCAGGTATGTGATCAGCTTTCCCTGCCCTCCCGTGCAGCGCAGAGCACCCACAAAAAAGGCCAGAGGCCAGGATGGAGCGACCGCTGGATCGCAAGCAGCGACTCTGTCCCCAAGGCATCGCTGCTGAATTAGCCCGTGCTGAGTGGAGCCAGCACGATGGCTGACAAGGCCGGAGAGATCCATCAGCGACCCTCCTCAAAATCAGGTTAATAATTTACGATGTTAAATGGGCCAGACGATTCTTCCGCTAACGGAGCAGGAGCGGGCTGCAACGAGTCCTGGGAGAATTCGCTGCACTCCATGGCCCTAGCACTCCAGAGACACCCCCGAGAGGCAACCCGCCCAAGACCTGCCCCTCCCCTGTTAAACCAAATAAAGGAACCACCCGGAAAATTGCGTGGAAGAGACAAAGCCTGCAACACGTTCACAGCACGCAGAAAGCACCTGGCAGGCCGGTGGCCTGGGAAAGCGAGTGCGTTTGGTTCCCTGCTGGGCTGGGGCTGGCTTGTTTATCACAGAGGTGGGCGATGCATGTTGCAGGAAGGGGTGTGGACGACTGACGGGAGGCAATCCTGCTTTGCCGTTACTACAGAACCCGTTCTTCAGTAGAGGCTGCTGCGCTGGCTTTCCATGGAGACATAAAACCAAGATCCTGGTGGCCAGTGCTCACTAATGTTCCCTTTGCAACCCCAGCATCCAGGCTGAATTCCAGCTCAGCTTCTTACTGTCGCCTCCCTCCATTCCCCGCCCCCCAAACAGAAACAACATGATTGGTCACTCCCGCATTACAGGGCCACTACGTTACACCCCAGAGAGAGCTGCATTTCAGAGACGTGGGCTTATAAAGGGCTTCTGGCTGGCAGGAGCCATACACAATGAGGGACTATTACTAGGGAACATCTCTCTCAGGGCTGGGCATGGACAAGGTGTTATTGCTACAGCTATAAGGAATGCCAACACCAGAACAGCAGGCGGCTGCAGGCGGGATGGAGAGGCGCTGGCGAAGTGATTCAGGGCAATCACCCCCCAATTAAACACTCAGCTCCTCAGCTGGGCTGATGGGAAATGATGCCCCGAGGAGAAGGGGCACGGGCCGCAGGGACAGGACGTTAGCATGCTGAGCTCACTGCTACCCAAGGAGTTGCCAGGGGATGTTCAGGTGTCAAATCCATCATGCCCCGTCCCGGAGATGGAGTAGGATCCCCCACCTCCATCAAAGTGCTTTGGCTGACCACAGTTTCTCTGCCTCAGCTCCAGTCAAAGAGAAGACCAACCTCTCAGCTGAGGGAACAGGAAGTGCTGGTGTAACCTTCAGGTGGGCTAAATTCATTTAATTGCCCTTCTCCAGTGCCTCACAGAAATCAATCCCAATCCCTGTGGAGGAAGCAGCTGGAGACCCAGGATCCAATCTGCACAGGACTCACAGCGAAGCTTGCTCAGAGCTACACTCACACATTAAAATACTACTAAAAACAAACATAACAATGAACTTTATTAACTACTAACTAAATGAACCTTATCCTAAGAAAACAAACTACAATTAACCAAGAACAATCCCCTGCATGAAAGATACCCAAGAGTCCCAAAGTCTGTGTGGAGTTCACCCAGCTCTCAGCTACAGTCTCTGTTCCAGTGTGGAAGCTTGAGTGGCAAGAAATCGCTGTCCTCTTCTTTCTTTGCTGGGATCCTCTGTAGCATTACATGCAGGCTTTTCCTTCTCCTTTGCAACCAGCCCTCAGTCCCATATGCATGTCTGCAAGGTCTGGTGCAAATGACTCCTTTACATGGAGAAAACATCTTGTTCACTCCTGGCTCAGCTCCTCTCCAGAACACTGAGCACATGGTCTCCCCTCAAGGCAGCTCCTGCCTGCTGTCTGCTCAGGCTGCTGCTCTCCAGTCATCTGACTGACAACATCACATCACACCAGCCGGGTACACTGTGGAGATGCTCAAATTGCTACCACTCCCTGCTTCTGGAAGTTTCCAGTTGTGGGTCGCTAATCTGCCCAGCAACAGTAACCCACCCTCAGCAGGTCTCTCAGAGATAGCCTTTTCAGGCATATGGGTTACACTGGCATTGAAAAGAGAGTTCCCCTTTGGATCCTGTCTGTGCTTTCTAGCCTTCTAGTCTGTCCAGCCACTGCCACGTCCCCTCCATCCCTCTCTAGACACACCCACCACCACGCCCTCCAGCTGCCCTACACACAATGAAAGTCACTCCCCCCACATGTCCTGAGTGAGCAGGAGAACAGGGCAGAAGCAGGCGCCTAGAACCAGACAACGAGAAAGAGGTCTGGCTGGGGTTTGGGGTCCAGGCACTGGTGGTGATGGACTCCTAAAATCTCTCCCCAGGTCCCCAGCCCATGCCACGCATACCCAGAGAGTCCTCCTTGCTCCTCCCTCTTCCTCTGGCCAAGGCAACCTGGTGTCACTTGGTTCCTGGACGTGGGCTGTGACGTTAGCCTCAGAGGAAGCCAGGCTGCAAAGCAAAGCTTGGGGCTGAGAGGAGAAGGGTTGTCCAGATGCAGAGCTCTCCTCTGCATCCGTTTATCCAGTTTTAGGGATTTCTCTGCACTTTGCTTTTTAAAAAACCTTTCCATCGGATTTTCCACCGTGGGCGACTGAAACCAGAGTGACATCACGCCCATTTGGTCTGACCCAGGCCAGAGAACTGCCCCGGGATTCCTGCACCACGTCCAGAACCGGCGTTCGGCTAGAGCAGAGCTTTTCGGAAGAGGCGTCCGGTCTTGATTCCAAGACTGCTGGTGACGGCGAATCCCCCACACCCTGGAGTTTGCTGCTCCAATGGTTAACGACTGGTCTCACCGTTACAAATCGCGCCTTATTTCTTGCCTGCATTTCTCTAGCTTCAGCTTCCAGCCATTGCCTCTTCTTCGCCCCTCTCCTGTGCCACCGAAGAGCCCCTCGACTACCAGAAATCTCTTCTCCACGGGCTCAATCGCCACGTACCCTTCCCTCAACCTGCACTAGTTACTGCCCCACAGGCTGACGTTCAAACGGGGGGAGGTGTCATCGGGGAGCTCTTGCTCTGCCCTGCAGAGAGGGGAACACAGTCTCCCAGACCCCCCCCCCATAGAAAGGCAGAGCAGCGGCCCGTACACACGTCACAGGAACCCAAAGAAACCCAGCCAAAAGAGAGCACTGCACTGCACACAGTGGTCTCCTCCTGGGGGCAGGATGAGGGACAGAGCGAGCGACGGATGACGGATCTTAGCCACGGTGCTTCGGGGAAGGTGCTCAGACACTCTGGTGAGGAGGGCCAGGCCACCCAACGTAATGTGGGCACCTGTCCCAGTCCCACGATGAGTGGGACTGAGACTGATCAAACTAATCGGCCTCCCTCGGCCCCCAGGCTGTACCCAAAGACTGGCCTGGACCCACACTCAGATTGCACCTGCCTCCTGGTTTATTTCATCTTTCTCCAAGGGCCTGATCCTGCCCAGTGTCCAAACCCTGACTTTTCACTGAGGTACACAGGACCTGACTGTCCTCAGACTTTGCAGGGTTGAGCTGCAGAGACGTGACTGCCAGATCAGCTGCTGGGCCCTGGGGTTGCCCCATAGCAGCCACAGAACCTGACTGAAGACCGCTCCACACAGTGCTCCCTGCTCCCACCTTCACACGCTGGCAGAGGTCAGCCCTCCAGCTCCCGATGTAGTCTGCAGAACAGTTTGTTAGAGACCTGATTCCCTGCAGGAGTCTGCTAAAACCACCCTCCACTGCGCCCTGCACTTGCACACAGGACCCCAAGGCAGCGTGGGGCAATGTTCACCCCATTTTACAGGTGGGGAAACTGAGGCACAGATAAGCCAGCTGTCTGGCCCAAGGTCACAGAGCGAGCCAGCAGCAGAATTGGGAACAGAAGCCAGGACTCCCTGCTCCTAACCTGTCCTACCGCTAAAACAAACAGCAAGGGCTGTGCCGGCCTGACGTCCCCTCGCAGCGGGTCCGTGTCTCTCCTTCCCAGCCCTGGATACCCTTGGTGCTCACTATGGGAGCCACCAACCCCAGCGCCGAAGCCAGATGTTCACTGATGACTGCTACAGATGTTGGCCCCTGCGAGGGTCTGGCCAGTGTTTCCCCTTCCCTTTCACATTCCTGTTGTGCCAAATTCAAACCATGCGCAGTGTGAAGGGATTACCCGTAATTGCAGCTTTCACACGCTGGGGCAGGGGGAGGGAAGGGCTGGAAGTAATGACATCCAGATGGCTGTGTCTCCATCACCAATCCCCTCTGCCCTATTCGGAGCAATCCAGTTTGTCCTCGTCCCCCATACATGCACTCGGCTCGCGCCAACCAACATCTCGATCTGCGAGTCAGGAACATGGGGCGGGCAGGAGCCCCAGCGCTCAGCAGACCAGCCCTGGCTCAAGGGCACGAGGGGAAATGACAATTGGGGGGTGAGCGATGGGCCCGCACGGGAGGGGGAGGAGGAGAGGAAAGGGAAGGGGACGAAATGTGTGTGCAGTAACGGGAGTCTGAGGCGGAAATAGCTCCAGCCGCCCACTTAGAAAATCATCATTACAGTAAAATTTATGGCCGACGTGAGCTCGTCTGATAGATATGACTATTTAACGGCAGCCAGAGCCTCCATTTATAACCGTGTGGAAGTCGGGGGGAGTGGGAGACACACACCGTGGAAGAAGGGGAGTCGAGATGGCAGCCAGAGAGGAGGCAGGAAGGAGGGGGGCTGTGGCTGGCAGCTGGGGGCGAGGGGGCTCAGGTGGATGTCAGCCACCCGCACGGCACAGGTGGGTGAGGAGGGTTTGGGATCAAGGGGCTACAGGGCTTGTGGGCTTGCACTGGAAGGGAAATGCGATTGGAGGGATTCCCCCAAAGCCTACGGCTCTTTGCTCTGCCTGTGGTTAGCCAGGCCTGATCTGGAAAAGGATGTGGGAGGCCGTGGGCACTTCGCAGGGCAATTCTCCCCTTCAGCGCCCCGCCCACCCTCTCTCGTAAGCACACAGGAGTCACTGCCCTGGCAAATCGGGGCTGGTGGGTCCCGCTAAACACTTGTCCCATGCTACCCCCGACCTTCCTACTCCCACCCCAACGAGGCTGCTTCACCATCAGAGCACACGTGGGAAGGGAAGCAACGTTGGCACCGGATTAGCCACAGGCTTGGGAGTGGGGATGCCTGGGTGCTCGTCTAGGCTGCTAATGGCTCACGGAGCAACCTCGGACGGGTCCTTTCCCCTCTCTGCCAGCGTTCACATCATCACACCACCAACCAAGCTGGGGCCAGCTGGGATTTTACGACTCGCGTACCCTGCCTGTTACGGCATCGCCGAACAGCTCTGGGTGGAACGTTCAAAACTTCCTTACGGCAGGGAAAGAACGGCTGCCCTTGCCACAGGAGCTGCAGGAACTCGCCCCATCAGCTGTGAGCAATATAAGGCCTATGACACACCCTGAGTAGTTGTGGCTTCCATCCCATGGAGAGGCAGCGCAGCCCCGCTCTGTACGTTACTCTCTATAACTAGGAGTTTTGCTTTACGTTGGTTTCAGAAAGGGTGCAGCTGAAAAATGAGAAAAACCCGAAGTAACTTTTGGAGAGCAAGGTATCCGTGCTTGTGGGTTTAGACGTTGGTGGGGGGGGATTTTTGTTCTGGATTAGACAAACTACTGGGAAACGGGGCTAGGTAGCATCAGCTGAACCATCTGCACTACATCCTCGCTCGTCCACACAGCGATAACAATTCCCAGCTCTTCCAAAGCCCTTTACACGGGGGACCTACAGCTGGGGTCATCTGGCCAGGGAAGCCAGGGCCCCGCTCACTAGACCACACTGCCTTTTGGTGATTCCTCGGCCCACATCTGAAGTACATGGAGATTCACTGTGGCTCTTGGTTGGAAAGGATTTGATGAGGACAGGGAATTATTGTAATAAAGAAGAAAGCAAGCACTAACCCTAATAATGGAGAACCACGATGTGTGTTGGAGAGGTTTCCCAGGGCCGGGGGTGGCAGGTGAGCCATGTTTCCGCCTATCAAGGGGAGCCCTGGTTAATAGCCAGTGCAAAGCCATTTATAAAGAGCAATCCCCCACATTTGCTCCCATGGAGACACTGGAGCAGGCAGGAGACAGGATGGCAGTCAGGACTCTTGGGGCCTCCTCCCAGCTCTAGGAAAAAGAGATCTGAGCAGCTGAGACTTGGACTCAGGCTCACTGAGTGCTGAACCCATTCGGGAGGAGAGTAGGGCCTAATGGTTAGCGCACTCGGGGCTGCGAACAAGGACTCCTGGGATCTAGCCCAGCATCACCACCGATACGTGGCGTGGCCTTGGCCAAGTCACACCGTGGCGCTGTGCCTGTATTTCCACGAGTGGCCAGTGTGAGATAAATACACAGACACACAGGACGAGCGGTGCTTCGCGTGGGGCAGCCAGGCAGGTCTAGGGAAGGACAGTGGGTTCTTACTGCAGGAGACAGGGCAGGGATGTTAGCGGGGAAAGGCCACTAACCGAGCCGTGGGCCAACCGTGTGGGTTCTCCCCATGGGAGCCTCCGGTCCCCATCCCAGCTCTCCCACATCCGTCCGTCCCCCACTGCTGGCTCACAGCATGTCCAGTGGACGGGCACATCTGTGTCTTCGGGGACCGTGGCAGCCTGCTCACCTGATTGAATTTCCAGGCTGTCGCTCGCTCTGCCTGCAGCTGCGAGGCACGATCGCCCTCCCGGCAACCCCATGCTCACCCGCTGAAGGAGGGGCTAATTCAGTTAGCCCGGTGGCATTAGCTGCCGTGAAGGATAACCCGCCAGCGCGGCCCTGCGAGCCTGACACAATATTAAAGACCCCGCTGCCCTCGCTTGGGGCAGATTAAGCCGTGCTCATTGGTTTAATGGTGTGCTCCTCGCCCGGGCTCCCTCCGAGGCTCAGCACCTTAACTCTATTACCCCAGCACCGAGGGGCTTGACCTGACAATGGTGCTCCCACTGATAATTCACCTCCCAGGAAACTCTGCCTTTTTGACCTCCTCCCGGAGCCGGCTCTGTCCCCACTGAGCGGGTTGACTCTGTGCATCCCCCAGCACGTGGGGGCCTCTGCCCCCTGTCTGCCTTCCACCCAGGGTTTCCCGCACACCCAGGCTGCCTCCCTGCCTCCCCTCCTCGCAGGAGCCTGGCGTTGCTTCATTGCCCCAAGTTTCCCACCTGCTTCCCTCACCAAGGCCGGCCAGCAAACCTCTGGCTGTGCGCTGATTCTCACGCCCTGTACAGTGGGACAGGCAGACGGCACTTTCCCCCTGCAGGGAATGGTGCATGGCAAAGCAGGGTGGTCCTGGGACAGGGCAGCAGGAACGGGAGAGGGTGTGGGGGGAAGAGGTATCTTTACATGGCACATGGACGTGCAGGGTTAGGGTTAGGGTTAGGGTTAGGGTTAGGGACGTGCGGCGCAAGCTGGGAATGGTTCCAATGCCGCAAAGTGTAGCGATAGCAGCCAGCAACCGGTCCTGCTCCTACGGCCGCTGACTTCTAATCCAGTCCGGGCAGAGAGAGACCTCGCACCCAAGCACCACTGCAGTGGGCATCACACACCGGGAAGAGACACAAAGGGAAGAGCAGGGAACCGATCCGTCCCACGTGGGGTCTGGACATCACCGGCACCTCTCTGACACTTTCCACTCTCCCCCGCTGAGCTTTCGGCATCCCCTGCTCATTCTCCTTGCTGCGCTCCCCGGCTCGGGAGCGGTTGGAGCATCAGTGACTCGAGACAACACAGGCTCCATTAGGGCCGTTAGAAAAAACCACTTTCCCTTTTGTGCAAAACGTTGATGTTTCAGACGCGCTTTCTCCTTTGAACTGCGAGGAGTTTGACTCGACCAAAGAAAGCCGTTCCCTTCTATTCTCCACACTGGACAATCAAAACATTGAGTTGAAATTGATGTTTTCCTGCCAAAAAACTCTACGTTTTTAAATGAAACCACATTTTTCATTCAAAAAACTTGATGTGGCTCTGCTGTCTACCCAGTCAGGGTGCTGCAGACAGAGACCTGGGCATTACATATCGGAGAGCCAAGGCTAGTGCGCTGTAATTCCAGCTCTGCTATTAACCGCTTTGTGACCGTGCGGCAGTCACAGCCTTTCCGTGCCTTAGTTTCCCCACCTGTCAGATGGAGACAGCGAGGCCTGTCTCACAGACTGTGTTTGCTCAGTGCACTGAAGACGAAACGCACTATGTGAACCTAACTGTGATTGTTAACAGGTGGTGAACAGCTCCCAAGAAGCTAAGAAACAGGCCCTCACCAGTCCAATTTTGCCGCCTTATTTTCTGATTTGATCGAGATAAGGGTTTGTTTGTGGGGAGGGAAGTTTAGATAAAATAAAACCAAAAGAGGGGACCCAACCTGAACTTCCACCCGTCACTCAGCCCCAAACCTTTTGGCAACACTAAAAGCCGTGGTAAACTTCTCTCGTTTGATTCTACATGCCTGGCCTGGAACGGGACATGGAAATACCGCCCCAAAGGAGATTTGTACAGCATTTGGGGGCAGTGTGGTCTAGTAGGTAGGCCATGGGACCCGGCTGGCAGGAAACCTGGTTCCAGAGATGGTCTGTGAGACTTCCAGTTTGTTCCACATCTTCTCCAGTGGGGCAGGCAGTGGTTGTCCCGTCCCCCACAGAACAGGACTCTGATCTTTGCTGGGGCCGCCGCACACTGCCATTATAAATAACAGCAACATCTGCTCAACCTCGAGAGCCAGAGGAATCTCTCCGAAGGCCTTGAGTTCACAAAAGCCAGCTCTCTTTCCAGAGGCAGGCTCTGGAATTGCATTGGAAGCATTGTGCTTTCTGAGGATTGCTTACCATTGGTGTTCAACACAGAAACTGTCTGGCTTTGGGGCTTTTACTAAAGAGCTTGGCTGAGTTCAAAGCAAAGGCGGAAGTGTTCTCAAGTGCAAGTGTTCACAAATGAAGCATCATAGCAGGGAAGCAGCTCTGGTATAGTGAAGGTTATTCATGGCGGAATGGGGCTTAGCTGTGTAATTATGTTCAAAACACAATTGTTTATTCCTTGTAACTTGTTCCAGGCTCTGGAAAGGGGCGTTCTAGCTTTCAGACCTATTGCTGATCTGAACTGGGACTAAATTCTGTTCTCACTTGCTCTGGAGTGACTCTGTGGAAATCAGCAGAGTTCCTCCAGATTTACTCCGCAGTAACCAAGAGCAGAGCGTGTCCTCGACGCGGTCCAGACATGCAGAAAGCTGAGGTGAGGATATAAGATTTTAGGGGTTTTCTTTCCTTTTTATTTTTTAAAGGGAGATGGTATTGGGGCACATTTGGGCCCCAAATTTTGGCTTTGGGGAAAGCAAAGGTCTTTGGAAACATCGCTGTTTTGTATTGCCATGAAATCCAAACCAAACATTCATTCTCCGGCCTTTGCAACCCAAACCCAGCCGCACTGCGTGAACACAGTAATTGCAGCTGCTCAAATGGCACCGTCCACCCGCAGCGAGACGTAGAAAGCAGACAGGCTGCAGAGACCCCAAGAGAGGCCGCAACCCGGGGCATTGCTGGTAATCTGGGGAGACCCTTTGGTCCCACGCTGGGCCCCTTCAGAGCATGCCCTAGACGGGCGAATTGCTTCGGTGCCTGATCTAACCAGACGAGCCACACTAACACACAGGAAGGAGCCAAACAAGTGAGATCAGCACATCCTGTCATGGGGCTGGCGTACACCTCCACGCAGGAGGCCCTGGGCACGTAGGGTTTTTTCTCGCTGCCTGGCTGTGGCCCACGGCCTTCCTGCGCACCACGTCTGCGCCTCAGCCCCTCCTACCTGGGGGAGATTTAAGGCGCTCCTCTAGCTTCCCGCTGCAAAGTGCCTCCTAACAGTGACAGAAAGACACACACAGGATTGCTTGTTAAACTTGTATTACTAATCCCCCCCAAAGTCAGCCGCTCTGGTTGACCCAGGCTTCGGAGGAGGGGGACTGCTTGGGCAGGATGGGGAGATCAACATGGAACACGACGGGGAGGGCCCAGAGCTGGAGCCATTGATTGCTGAAGCCCAGGGCCTGTCTGTCTGGAGACAAATAAAACCATCAGACCCTGCAGTCTGGGGGGGAGATGGTCCCAGGTAAAGAACTGGGCTGCGAACCAAGGTTTCCTGAGCCAATTCCCACCTTTGCCACAGACTCCTTGTGTAGCTCCAGACCTCGAGGATAATCTCTCCTTTCCCTCTTGTCTCCTGGGCCTGTAAACTCCCCTGAGCAGGGACTGGATGTTCCCAACTGACCCGGCCAGGACCACAGGCATGGTCTCAGTGGGGACCTCTGGGTGCTACTGGAATCCAAACAATAATAAAATGCAAAACCACGCTCCTTCTCCCTGAGAATTATTAGCCGGCTCCTGCAGCCCTGGCAGGTGGGAAAGCCCTTGGTGAAGAGAAGGGGAACTCCAGAGGACCAGGGCAAGCTAGAGAAACAGGCAAGTCAATGGCAGGAGAAACGCAGTTATGGTGAATGCAGAAGAGTGAGGACTGCTGGATTCTAAATTGACAGTCAGCGCTCGGGGGAAAAGACCTCCGCTCACTGAAGACCTCTGCTCTCTACAACTCAGCGAGGCCACCTGTTCTGCAACTCTCTTCTGTTCTGGTCTCCCCACCGCAGAACGGCAGAAAATAGAGGGGTTCAGGTGGGTGAGGAGACTGAAAAGACAGGGACTGGTTCGTTCACAGAGGGGACGGACACGAGAAATTGGACAGAGGAGGCCAGCTGCGAGTCCTGTTTACTCAGGAGCAAAGAGCATTTGAATGCGAGGTTACGTCACTCGCTGGAACTCAGAGAACATGGGTTTAATTCCCAGACCTGCAACACCTCTGGACTTGGACTGCGTGCGTCTCGTTTCACTATGGAACATGTTGAATTGTCTATAAGCACCCAGAATTCAGCAGGCTATGGGGGCGATGGGGGCCAGGGTGAGGGCAGGGTGGACTAACCAAACAGCAGGGAGCTTTGATGAGACCTTAGCAAAGGGGCCCTTCTGTGCTTTGATGACAGAAAGGCCCGTGACGGTTCGTCCGCTTTGCTGTTTGTCCGGAGCTGTTAGTGGTAGGAAAATATTTGATCCACACAGCGAGGAAGGGAACAGAGGGAGAATAGCTCCGTAGTGAAAATAAACAGATTGGAGCTGTCTCTTCTCGCTTTATACTGGCATCCAGGCGACTACAACCGTCAGCAGCACAAAGGGATCTTTCAGTGCCCCGCTGACCACAGCCCCTGCACCCTCATCAGAAGCCGGGGCAGATATGGCAGGACACTGAAGGGAAGAAAGCCGATGAGGAGCTGGCTGATCACTCTCTGAGGACACGAGTGAGCAATATTTGGCCTGTCTAATAGCATCACCCATCTGCTCCTCTTTTCACCCTAGTTTTTTCCATTGGCGCGCTTGCCCCACCCTTTGCTTTTTAGATGCATCTTCCCCTCTTCTCACTGTGCCACCTGAGCCTGGCAGCATTCACCTTTGAACTCTGCTCCCCGGATCACACCGAGCCTGTCGCACCCCTACTGATTTCGGACAGACTCTCTTGGGTCTAGCCAGCGCCTGCCCTACCCCTGATGCCAGGGCCCTCGAGACAATGTCCCTCCCCCTGCATCTCCTTTCCTGGCATCATACATGGCAAGGCGCTCTCGCAGCTGCTCAGTCTCTGAAGCACCCACACAAATCTGCTGGCAGCTCCTCTGGCCCCGTGTATCTGTCTAATTCATGCTCCTATTAGCAAAGTGCCGTCTTTTCCCCCTAATAAGCAGAGTGCCGACTTTATTACAGGTTGTCTTTTCACGTCTCGCTTCGGTGCTTTAAATCACGCTCAGCAAAGCGCTTACCCAGGGCAATGCGCCACTCAGCGCCTTGGCCCATGCTTGGCTGGGCGGGGGCAATATAGGGCAGGTGGGGGAAACTCAACAGGATGCGTTCCAAGCTGCACCAAGAGCCCCGAGCTGCCGGGTGACCCTGGGTCAGGGGAAAGGTCAAAGGCCACCGATGTGTTGTCTGGCTGAACTCAGAGCCCAAGCAAAACAGGGTGTTAAATGTCTGCTAATTAGATGTGTCAAAATATGGCAGCCCAAGGAAGACAGCCTGGGGGGAGGGAGGCGTAACCGTGCTAAATCGGGCGCTGGCAAAGGCAAGTAGGAATTCCTGGGGCTCCTGGACTGAGCTCCAGCTGTGCTCGGGCAGGGAAAGAGTGGCTGGCGCAGGAGAGGGCAGCGTGCAGCCGATGCGCTGGGTTCCTCAGTTTCCAGCAAGTGGGAGACGAGGGTCACGGAGACACAGCGGTGGGATCTGGTGCTTACCTGGCCTTTTCCGGCTGAATCTCAAAGCCCAGAACGTGAGAGGCAAGGAAGAAAGCCCACAGCATCGCTCTGTGCTGGAGGACTCCCTACACACACAGCCTACAACCCAACGCCCCACTGCGGTCCCAGCCACGGGTCCCCACCGCAACGCCGCCAGCGTCCCTCAACCCTGCTCATGGTCTCTTCTGCCCAGGGACCGCGACACAGCTGAACCCGCTGGTTCTGGGATGAGGACAAACACCTGCTGGGCACGGGATAAAATCAACAGACGAGTCCCTGCCAGGAAATGCCCCCAGCTTTCTAGTTCCCAAAGGCTTCAGGGAAGTTTCTGCTCAGGCATCCCACAACTCCAGGCACAGGGAGCGGGGCGGGGCTGGGGTGGGGGGGGGCAGGAATAAGGCATTTCTGCTTCCACACCGATAAAACCTGATCACCCCCAAACTCTAACCTCCCGCACACACTATAGCCGCTGCCTTCCCCGTCACTTTGAGCAACAAGGCCAACTTTGTCCACCCTGCGCTGCGCTTTGCTCTCCCCTTTCCCTTCCCACCACCCAGGGCGGCAGGATCTGTCCACCCTCTGGCTGCATGGCACCTCTGTGTGCTGGAGGGTCGCAATATGCTGTCAAGTCTGTCGCGACCTGCAGAAGGTTGAGAACCACTGGCCGAGCGATTGAGCCTCCCCAAAACGCCCCGACTACCGTGATTTCTTACTGGATGGAAGGGGCAGGCGAGCTGCACTCAGAACCTGCTCTCCACCGACTGTCTCGAGGAGCAAAACAGGAGTCTGTGTCCTCGTCCTCTCGTACCGATTCCCTCTGGAGCCTGCGTGACAGCCAAGGTGGCTCCCGACTTTCCAAACCTTACCCCAGACAAGGGAGGACACGGAGGTTAATTGATTCTGGGGCTGAGCCCCCACCACCCGCGCTGCTGGGCCGGCCATACGTAACTGGCCAGGTTCCCCTGGTGCTGGACTCAGAGGCCTGCCCGGAAAGGGTTAATCCTCCCTGGGCTCTGGGTGTTAGGGTGAAAGGGTTAGCCATGTTGTGCTCGATCCTTCGGCTGTAATGTGATTTCTTGGCTCTCACGTCTATATTTATTCGGTTTTGTCAACACTCCCGTCCCCTCCCTCGGCCTCTCCCCATACGGTGGCTATCGACCAGCCTAATGGAAGAGATCCGATTGCACACGCTGTGACGTGCTCCCGCACAGCCTCTCTGATTCTGGCCCAGCCAATCAATGCTGTGGTGCCCCCGAAAATTTGCCATAATCAGATTTGAAAATGTGTTATCACTTAATAAAAGCCGCGCTCACCCTTCCTCTTCCTCTCCTCCTCCTCCTCGGCTCTTAAAGGCACTTGTCCAGGGACTCAGACCAGCTACAATCAGCCATCTACTGCTCTGGCCTCAAAAGGATGCAGGCAGAATGGCAGGAGACAAGTGTTAAAAGTGCAACGTGAGTATCTGAGAGAGAGAGAAACCCTGGCCTATACTGGCTAAAATCAGAACTGCCCAGCTATGTGTCATAGGCCCCATACTGCTAAGAGCTTTTCTGGAGCAAAGGAGAGGGGCCGTGGATTTGGAAAGTGACAATACCTGAATTCTGTCTCAGTGACTGCCGTGAAACAGATATAAAGTTGGCCATGAAGTTTTAATGAACAATATTTTTATCAAAAACATGACTGGGTTTTCAGTAGGCAAGACATGTGACTGCTCTTCCCATCTCCTTACTGAAAGAAAATCGCAAACACTTTTTAAACCGACGACGGTGGTTTTTGAGAAATTCAGTTTTTAACCAGCTCTCACACCGATGGCCATAGGGAAGCCCTAGCTCGCCACAGACAAGACGGGAGCAGAGCCTCGCACTCTCTTAATCTAACGAGACACAAGGTTTGTTTCTCCCGTGGCTACGACAAATCACAGGTTTCCCACAGTGCAAGAATTCAGAATAGCTCTTCGCCCATTTCTACCACCTACCAGCGGAGAACCTTACAGCTCTTGACACGTTTATTCAATCAGCCCCAAAATGCCCTGGGAAGCCAGGTCATGACCCCTTCACAGCAGGGGAAACTGAGGCACAGATACGGTAAAAGGGACTTGCCCAAGGTCACCCTGAGTCAGTGGCAGAGCCAGAAAAGAGATGCCGAATCGGTGCCGTTCTGTAACCACAGCTCCCCAATGAACACGCCTTTTGAGAGCTGAGCCAGTGGCCACGGAGAGACAATGAACCCATTCCATGCCTTATTTTGATGGCGCCAGCCTTGCTCCAGGCCACGCTGACTTTGCAGCCTACAGCCACTGGGGCTCATGGAAGCTGCTAGGGCCGTGGCTGGGGGCTGAGTGAGACCCCTCAGACGTACTTTTCCCCACAATCCTTCTCCCCCCATTTCTTCCTCCGTGTTTTCCGTCCTGTCCTGCCCAGCCAGGAGGCTCCACTGGCCTGCCCATAGCTTGCTTTATCCCTTCCCAAAGAGCAGTGGGGTTTGCTCCCTCGCTAAACGAGAAGGGGCTCCCGGTGTGTGATCTGGCGTTTGGTCAAGGGCCACAGAGATGCAGTGAGCTGAAGGCCAGACAGGGACCATCTCAGTTCTCACAGCCCAGAGAACTTCACCCGGTTACCGCTGTAATGAGCCCCATGACTTGGGTTTGCCTGGTGCATGGCTTGTGTTTGACTAAAAACCACATGGCGGGGTGGGGCAGGGCCTGTGGAGGACAGCCCCCCACCCAAACAGCAGGTCTGTCTGTCCCCATTTCCCTCCCCAGTCAGTGCCCTACAAATCCCACTCCCGGCGAGCTGAAGGAACATCCGCAAGGAAATCCAGCGACCGACTCTTTCAGTTCACACACAGTAGGTGGGGTGAGGAGGCAGGGAGACCTTCCCCCAGCCCTGGCCCCGGGAGAGCGCCCACAGCTCCGCTTTCACCCCTTTCCCTGCAAAGAGCCAGGCGCGAGCCGTGAGCCACACATTCCTGCAGGCTGAGAGGCAATTTCGCAGGGAGCCCCAGCCGCCTGGGGCTGGGATCACGCCAGCAGCGAGATGAACCTGATCCCTGTGAATCAATGGCGCTCCTCGCAGCCCCGCAAGCCGTCAGGGCCGCTCCGCTGGGGCCGAAACCCAATGCTGAGGTTCAATAATTCAGAGGGAGAACTCTCAGTGGCTTCTCCACTCTTCAGAGGGGAGAGCAAATTGAAAGGCTTGTCAGGAGTCAAAACAGAGCAGGGCAGAGCCAGGCTGAATGTCAGAGAGGTTAAACAGACGCGGACAGGGGGCTGCAGCCCAGGACCTTTCACAACGTTTCCCCTGAGCTCAGATGAGCACTCTGGACCACAGACTCCCCTGCAGCCGGAGCTGGGAAACCGTCCGCACCAGTGCCTCCTTCTGGAGATGCTGAGACTGCAGCAGCTGCGATCTCCCCCATGGTGAGCACCGGGAAATCATCTCACCCCAGGCGCTGACTGGGAGAGGCTAGAAACAAGCGGCCGTAAGCTCACGCCATTCACCTCTTGTGGAAAAGCAGGCTCTGGAGTAGCTGAGAATCTGATCCCAGTCAATGCTGTAATATTCCCTGGGCCGCAGGAACTATTCACCCCACATCACCTCCTGGTGGGAGAGGCTGAGACCGAAGGGCCTCTGGTGTTACACACAGCCCACACTCTGACTCCTCTTCTACAGCACCGCCTGCTGGGAGCAGGATAGGAGCAAACTGGCCCTGGCCTCTGGCACAAAATAACCCCTCCAGTCGCAGGCGGGACTGGAGACAATAAATAATGGTGATATTTCAATAGACACAGGTATGAGAATGAAGAGCTATCCTTCTTTTGCAAAGATCACTTGTAGAATTAAATATTTATAAATGATATTTAGACTCCCAACCCTGTAAAATGCCTTTTTTACACAGATAATATATGTTGACTTGTTGGAGAACCAAACTGGTTTGATATGATTAAATACAGAGCCATGTGACAGGATTTAGTCCGCTTCTTCTCTACCCACCAGCCGGAGCACATGCAAGACTCCCTCCGTATATTTCCACAGACATCCACTGGGAAAAAAATCCCCTGCCATCCACACCACGAACTCCATTCATTGCCTCCAACGCCGCTAGAATGCATGTGGTCTCTGGGAATATTTTGCCCTCTGGATAGAGTTTCATCCGGGTGTTAAATGGAACTGATACACGGCTTTGGAGCTTCATGTGGGGAACCAGGGACTGAATGATAGAGACTGGGGGTAAACTCCACTGACAAACCAAACCTTGCCCACTTTAGATGCCTTCCCCACTTCCTAATGTGATCACCCTTCTCAGTGTAGCTATTTGAATATCAATAGGCTTCAGTGAGAAGTGAATGGGGCATCTCCCCCTCCTCAGCGTTACCCCCCCGGGCAGTCTGCATCAGTTACCCGTGGATCCCAATGAGAAGGCTTTCTTACAACAGAGATGGAGACTTAGTGGGCAAGTCAAGCTGAGATTCTGGGGAACAAGAGGGCAGCCACTGAGGGACCAAGCATCAGGTCCCTTCCCTGGCCAACTGCCTTCACACAAACCAGAGCCAGAAAGTTGCCCCCAATCTATATCACAGGCAAACAGAAAGGGAAGAGAGGGAGAGATCCTGGGGCAAGGAAGAAAAGCCATTCCAGCTTGGGGATGGAAGAAGGGACCATGAACTGTATAATGCTGATGGTAGGGACAGGATTCAGGGAGACCTAGACAAACTGGAACATTGGGCCAAAAGAAATCTCATGAGGTTCAGCAAGGACAAGTGCAAAGTCCTGCACTTAGGACGGAAAAATCCCATGCACTGCTACAGGCTGGGGACTGAGCGGCTAAGTAGCAGCGCTGTAGAAAAGGACCTGGGGGTTATGGTGGATGGGAAGATGAATATGAGCCAACAGTGTGCCCTTCTTGCCAAAAAGGCCAATGGCATATTAGGCTGCATCAGTAGGAGTGTTGCCAGCAGACTGGGGGATGCGAGGTACAATCTAGGTGGAGCTACTATAAGATGAGTGAAAAAGTGGTTGGATAACTGCTCCCAGAGAGTAGTTATCAGCGGTTCACATTCAGGCTGGAAGGACGTAATGAGCGGGATGCTGCAGGAATCTGTCCTGAGTCCGGTTTTGTTCAACATTTTTATCAATGACTTAGATGATGGCATTGAGAGTAAACTTATAAAGTTTGCAGATGATACCAAGCTGGGGAGGGGGGGAGGGTTGCAAGTGTTTGGACGATGGGATCACAATTCAAAATGATTTGGACAAACTGGTGAAATGGTCTGAGGGAAACAGGATGAAATTCAATAAAGACAAGTGCCAAGTACTCCACTTAGGACAGAACAATCCATGGCGCACACACAAAATGGGCAGTGACTGCCCAGGAAGGAGAACTGCAGAAAGGATCGGGGTGTCAGAGTGGACCACAAGATGAACATGAGTCAGCAGTGTAACACTGTGGCAAAAAAAGCAAACGTCATTCTGGGGTGTGTTAACAGGAGTATTGTGAGTAAGACACGAGAAGTGATTCTTCCGCTCTACTCTGCACTGATCAGGCCTCAGCTTCAGTACTGTGTCCAGTTTTGGGTGCCTCGTTTCAAAAAGGATGTGGAAAAATTGGAGAAAGTCCAGAGAAGGGCAACAAAAATGATTAGCAGTCTAGAACATTTGACCTAGGAGGGAAGATTGAAAGAGCTGGGTTTGTTTAGTTTAGAAAAAAGGAGACTGAGAGGGGACATGATAACAGTTTTCAAATACCTAAAAGGTTGTTATGAGGAAGAAGGAGAAAAATTGCTCTCCTTAATCACAGATGATAGGACAAGAAGCAACGGGCTTAAATTACGGCAAGAAAGGTTCAGCCCAGACATTAGGAAAAAATTCCTAACCGTCAGGGTGATTAACCACTGGAATAAGTGCAGGGAACTGGTCTCGATGACCTGTCATGGTCCCTTCCAGTTTCTATGATTCTATGATAATTCCCCTCTATTCGACACTGGTCAGGCCGCATCTGGAATAC
>ML685977.1:323427-445783 GCA_007922175.1 Pelusios castaneus
GACGGGGACACTGAGGCACGGAGCGGGGCGGAGCAGAATTCCCAAAGGGTCGGGAACGCAGATGTTGGGTTTCCACTGAGCTCGACGCCCAGAGCTGGACTCCAGAGGCACTCGCGGCCTTTGACAGTGGCTGCCTGGCCCGGAGGGGTCTACACCTAGCACCGGGCTTGGCCCAGCCTTGGCGCTCAGCGTGTGTAACAGGGAATTTTTCACAGCCCTGCGAGATGGCATTTAGCTGAGCTAGGTCACCGGAAGAAGAAGAATTCTACCCTAGACGTAGGTAGGGCCTCTCAGGGGTGGATTTACTACAGCAACAGAAACCTTCCATCGCGGCAGTGTCTCCACAGCCGCACCTGTAGTGTAGACATTCCCCCTCACACCACAAGATGCAAACAACCCAGCTGGGCACATGGCCAGGGAGACGCGCACCTGCCCACTCAGCTGCAGTCAGGGAATTTGGACTTGTAAACGTTGGGAAATGCAATTCAGGGGCACTTGCCCAAGAAAGGATGGTCCAGAGCTGGGAACAGGACGTCGGTTTCCAGTGGTTTGCAGTGTGCCCCTATGATCCAGAAGGTTTGAACACAGAATTACAGCTCCACGGGAGAAGGTGTGTGTGGAAACTGATTCTGAACTCTCGTAATGAGCGATGAGTAGAACAGAGGCAAGAAAAATGCCTTCTGTCACGAAACTCCCCTCCTCTTAACTCCCCCGACAACCAGGACTTTCCAGCTCAAGAGCATGTACTGTGCACAGTAAGCCAAGCGCCGTGCTGGCACTCGGAAAATGGGCAAAACCTTTGGATCCCAAATCACTTCACAAGCTTTAGATGTAAACTGAAATGCAGCCACTTCTGGAGTGAAGCACATATAGTGCAGTGCACAGCAGAGAGGTGACATTTCTAGCCCGGGACTTCAGACAAACCCTCTTCTCCTTCCCCCAGTCTCAAGAAAAATGCTCTGGAGTCATTAACATCTGCTCTGCAAGGATATGGACTCAAATTTTAAAGCCCCGTGCCTGTGACTCACTGCAGGAAACTCAATTCCTCAATGGCAGAAGGACTGTGAGTTCCGTCAGGATTTGAACGCTTGCATCTGGGGCACTCAGGGACTCCAGACCTCGAAGGCAGCTCAGTGCCTCAGTTGAAAATAAATAGGAGGCTGGAACCAGGGGTTTTGCATTTGGTCCTCTGACAATAAAGTGCCTCTCCAGCCATTGCAAAGGTAACGGCGCCGCACAGACGAGAGGGGCGCGCACATGGGCCAGGAACTCCTTCCTGTCTGCCTGACTGGTCTCAGGTCTCCCTCCCCACGTCAATGGCGTTTTAGCTGCTGCTGCGGTGGTGAGATTACCATTAAAGGCACAAGTAGCAGACCTTAAAACGCATTTCAGTTAGGTCGGGATAATAAAGGGGGCGGAGGGGGGTGTAAAGAAGGAAGTTTTAAGTCACTAATAAAAATCAAATGCAGGCAGTTTGCAGGGAGGGAGCAGCTTAGAGCTTTGCCATTCTCTTGTTAAGGGCCCGCAGCCATAAATAACTTCCCTGAACGAGGCAGAGGAGCGCGGGAGAGCGAAGACGCAACAACACAAAATTTTTCATTTTTCTCCATAAATCACCTCAGCGTGCGATAATATTTGTTTTTTCTAATGAGTCTCCTGTGATCCATTCCGAGAGCTAACATCAGGGCCTGTCAGGGGCTGATGTGTGGTGTACTTCAACGCTTTACAAAAACTGCCGGCTACACAGATTTCCGCTCCTCCCTCCCGTTCCGTATGCTAAGTGGGACTGGAGCTCATGGATCTTTCCGCTTGGGCACTGCACACTTCAGCGCCCAGCCCTGAAAAAACACCTCAAAGAGACAGAGGTTAGGATGGCTCCATTTCCAGGCATGTGTATTTCCTCCCTCTTCAGTCCCCGTCTGATCATTCCCCTTTGGCACAGCAGATGCCCAGGATGGTCTGCTCGAAAGGCCAAAGGAAAGGAGCGGGCTGGGGACACACATACACACAAATGACCGGGAGAAAACTGAAAAGGCGGGTGCCCCGTGTGAGGGTGTGGAGCCTGGCAGGATTTTGATGGCCAAGGACTGGGCCATCTCTGGCGTCTGTATCATGTACACTGCCACACTGCTTCTTTTATTCTCTCTCTTCCCGCCACGTAAGTCAGCTGCCTTCACACCTTTCCCAGTACAGGCCACAGCTTTCCCCAGGAGCACGAGAAGACCAGCTGGATGTTTTTATTTGTGGAACCTCCTGCTGGCAGAATTTGATAGTCAGCGCACCACTCCACCTGCTTCTTCCACTGGAGGCCACGCCGGGAGTCAGTGGGATAGGGTCATCTGGGCCCTCAGCCACCACGGTGTTCCGAAACTCGTCCATAGCCCAGATCACGTCTTCGTCCCGAGAGACTGTACAACGATCACGTCCCCTCACCCCACACCCCTGTGTCACCTGCTGCCTTGCCTGGCACAGCACAGGAACGTGAGGAGAGGATCTCGTGTGCTTGGTGCAAGGACTCTTCTGCTCTTTAAGGATAAAGTTAATCACGCTCCCTCCCTTTGGTCCTTCAGTTCACCTCCCCCTGCCAAGGGGAGCTGGTGCCAGGAGGCCAGACAGCTTTCTGGGGAGCAGCCAGTGCTGCAGACAGCCAAGGGTCCCAGGGCCACAGTGTTAAGCTGTATGGCCTCAGGTGGAATCCTAAAGCTCCGGAGCTGGCATGTGTGGATGAGGAGAGAGAGCCGCAGACACGTGCACTGGGGAAGAAGGAAGGACGCGGTGGCCTCCCTTTGAAACTGAGCACCGCTGTCATCTACAGATCAGTGCAGTCATGGCCAGCCCCTGGGCCGCCCCAGCAGAGAGGTCAGCACACAACGGCGGCTGAATTCCACTCTCATCGGATGCACCTGCGAGGGCGGGATGGGGGCGCTCTGCTGCCACACCTGTGCTCTGGGTACGCTGAGGTCAGGCCAACACCAAACGCCCTTTAGAAGAGAGGCCATCCCAGTGCTCTCATGTGTGAGAAGGGGATTGCAAGATCAAGCCTGGCGCAGAGAACGGGCGGGAAAATGAACGGCAGCAGAACTGAGAAGCAAACGGGAGCAGAGATCCGCCTGCTCCATAGCTTGGAAATTTCTAAAGGACCCAAGAATGTTCCGTGCTCAGCCAAGCCCATCCAGATTTCTGACCCTGAAAGAACGCCTCTTGCTCGGGGCTAGCCGGCTTCAGAGGAAGGATGCCCCAGCTCGGTCTGGGAGCCAAGGCCAAGCTTGGAATGGCCAAAGCCCTACCGAGGTGGGGACCAACTGCAGTGGTTTCGCTCCAGTGGCCATTCGGTGCCATTGTCTCGGAGCCAAGGGCTGCTCCCAGCGCCATCATCGCCCGCGTTATTATTATTACTAACATCCGTGCGACGGTGTTTCCAGGCGGAGGCTCTGAACTCTGGGCGCGGGATAAAGGCAAGCTGGGGGGATCTTCAGGGAGCCATAAAGTTGCAGGATCCGGCTCGGTGTGTGTTTACTCTTTGCCAGCGTATGAGAGAGAGGTAGTGAGATAAACACTGTCATGGGCCGTTTCCATCATCTACTCACAAGAGCATAATAAAGCCCTTGTAATATACTAGAACTTGTGTGGTCCCGGGGTCTAATTTGCATACTAATTACTCAGTGCAAATGGGAACGAGGGGCGGGGGGAGGGCATGCGGGCGAGGGGGAACTGCACTGTTTGCTCTGCCATTTCATATCATGCTAACAAGCTAATCCGGCGTGCAGTTACCTCCTGATATATAACTGCTCATTAGTATTATAATAAAGTACATGAAACAACCATAAAACGTTATATACTGCACAAGCGTTGTTTTCTTGCCAATTATCTGCGGGCGGATTTATCACCGCAGTTGTTGCAAATTCCCCTTGGTGAGGTTTGGGTCGAATAAAGAAAGGTGTTGGGGGGGAGGAAGGGGGTCTGCTTTCAAGGGGGAGAACATGTGTTTTCTTAAGTAGCACTTACTGATGCGCCATTTCATACAAGAGAGAAAGAGAGCATTGCATCTTTAGGAAACTAAGATGGGAAAGCGGCCCAGCACTCTGAATTCAAACCAAAAAACTTCTGTCCAATAGGGCAACAGGATCACAAATCCTCCACAATGGCCCAGATCCTGCTTCCATTTCTAGCAGGCACAAGTCTGTCTGTTTGAGTGGGGTTGCTCCAGATTGCACTCTGGCATCCAGGGCAGAATGTGGAGCCATGCTAATACTAACTGGCCCTGTGCACAGACAGGAATGAATCCACTTACGCTAACCGCGCCGGGTGCTACTCAAAATACCGACCCAGACACCAGGCTTTGTAAGGGGGAGGGATCCTTACAGATGGAGAACCAAGGCACAAAGAGGGAAGCAATCTGCCCCCGGTTACACAGTGAATCTCTGACTGAGCCAGGAACTGGACCCAGGACTCACATGTGGTTCCACTTTTCCCAGGCCAACTCTGTGTCTCTTATTACTCACCAGTCACTGATGGCGTAGTCCCTGTTCCGAGGGGCTTACAGGGTTAGAGCCATCCCTCTCTGAGATCATCTGTCCTGCCAGGTAGACCGGCTACTAACGTCGTCTGCGTGTGGCAGATACGAGTGCTCGGGATTGGCCTTACTCGTTGTAACTACAGGAGAGGATAAGATGCAGTCTACGGACTGAATCCCTGGTGTGTCTGTCTTGCGGGGGAGTAATTTTCCCATTTCCTGGTTCACAGAAAGCTGTACTAAACTCAGAGCCACTGGCTGTGTCATAGGCTCCATCCCTGCGCAACGCCGGAGTATTTAGTAATCACTTGTCCTGCATTGTGCACAGACTGCTTCAGAAAGGTGGGTCGGAGGGGGAAACTGAGGCAGAGAGCAAGGCAGGCGCTTACTTGCTCAAGGCCACACTGCCGGTCAATGGCAAAGGTGGGAGATTAGAACCAGGTCCCCTGACTGCCCTGCACTCGGCCCACAGCTCTTTCCCTATTCCTCCCAAGCTGTCCTCAGAGGCTTGTGTGGTGAAATCTGTGGCAGAGGCCACTCTCCCTTCTTCAGAGACCACCCTAAACACACCATGCACAGTTCTGGGGCACTTTATTGGGGCCCCACCTCTGCTGAGTGCCTGAGTTTGGGGGTCCCTTGAGCTCTTGTCTTGGAACATGTCCATCTCACCCTACACCACAGCGCTGTGGAAATGTACCTTCTCTCTGGGGGATCAGAGAAAACACGCACTTTCCAGTTTGGCTGGGGGTGGGGGGTCTTGTGCGATCTCATGCCACATGACAAGAAGGATCTCACCCCATTGAAGGACCGTTCTCTTCTCCTATGACACATCCTTCTCCCCTCTGGAGGGCACTGTTGGGTCAGGTCGACCCACACCTGTCCCCAGGTGGCGGCCTCCAGGATGGTGTCACGGGCAAACGATCGGCTGCTCCATTTGGGGGAGCAACAGGCCAGGGTGCTTTGGCACCTCTGCCTTCAATGGGGCAGGTTCCCACAGAAGCCATAACAGCCCCCCCAGGTTAGCGAGTGCTATGTAACTGGCTTTGGGATAGACAGGTGCTGTTTCCAGTCCGCTCTACCCTGCAGCAGAGCCAAGAACCAGCCCCAGGCGATACGGTGGCCACCCAGAAAGCTCAGCTAATGGATGCGTTCAGAGCGGGTTGTAGAACTATTCAGCTAAAGGAGGGCAGGAGGGAGAAGCCGTCAGGCCCAAGGGTCATCGTTGCTCCAGCCAGCCAGCAGAGACAGGGTGCTGTGTGTCAGCTCCCTGAAAGTGAATGGTGACAGGTCCGTCCCACCGCTTCCCCCGCATTGCCTCTCGGCAAGCTCTCAGGGACCGTGAGCGTCACTCCTCCTGACAGGGGCTCAGACAGACTGTGACAGGGTCAAGAGCCCTCCCCACCCATTACAGCCCTCTGGGAAAGAGGGATCCCCAATTCCTGCAACGGCTGCTTCAAAGGATAGTCAACCGGAGACCTCAGCCGTGCATAAAACTTGCTGATGGGTCCCAGACACACAGGATCAGCTCCCCAGCCACTTCCTCGCCACATATTCACTCTCAAATTTCCATGCACGGATACACAGATCCCTCCACTCAGGGACCCACACACCCTGGCTCACACAGTTCCACATATGAACTTACAAACACCCAGGCTTGCACACGTAACACACACAGTGATACGGTTACATTCTCACACACACAGGTGCGCTCACCCTTGCTGCCAAGTATTTGCTTATTTATGGCTTTTCTTTTTTTTGGTCAGCGCGAGAAGCGGGACTGACAGCTCGCAGCAGTGGGGCTCTGTCTAACTCCATAATAAGGGGCATGCTATCCATTCTGCTGCCAGCAGGGAGCGAATCCCAGAGACACCCGCCCCCTCCCCAGAGCTGTGAGAAAGGTGCTGGTGCATTTACTCACTCCTTGGCTTGCTAGCGTCACCCACCGCTGCCACCTCCCTCTCCTCGGCCCGTCTGAAAGACTCGCACAAGGGGAAGGCTCACATCCCCACAGGGATTTAATAGGCCTCGAAACCATTTTAATAAACTCGCTGGAGGCAGATTAGAAAGGAGACACCCTGGCTTCCCTTCCCTCTGGGAGATGGCTAGAAACGTCAGCACTTACTCTGTCATTCTCGGCACCTGGCACATCAGAGATGGTCTGATGGGGGAATGGATCTTGGGAAAGGGGAATCAGCTTCTCTTCTAAGCTCCCTCTTGCATGCCTGGCTCAAGAAGATGCCCTTTTACACCCTTTCTCTGTTCTTCACTGAGAGTGGAGGGGACATTCCCAGAGTGAGACCCAACTCGAGCGTTCTTTGGCCGAGCCCGAGGCAAAAAGCAATTTACTTTACTGAAATCAGCATCAAGCCTTGGAAGTCTGTGCAGGAACCTGAGTGCTGGTTCTGGAGAGCGTATGGAGCCTGAAAGCCAACTTCCCAACAGGAGTCACTGCAGAGAGCGGTGCAGGACCTTTAGTTCAAACCTTTCCTGCCTGACGCCCCGATACAGGCCGCTGACCAGTAGGGGAGCTCCTGGTTACAGGTTCTCCCAGGAGATAAACAGAGGGCAGTAAAAAGATTGTTACATCCTTTCAATAAAGATTTTTTTCCCCTTTCCCAGACAGCTTGTGAAATGTTTTAAAAGCTTCTCACATTTCCAGTGAAACCCACAGAGAAGAATTTTGCTTGTTATCAGCCCTGGAAACCCCTGATAGATGGATGACATTTTCCCCCTCCTTTTCTCGCTCTCTTCTTCTTCTTCTTCTTCTTCTTCTTCTTCTTCTTTTTTTTTACAAGCTGAAAAGAGAGTCACTGTGTGTTTTATAACCGGCTCTCTGCATTTCAAAAGCTCCACGAGAGCTCTCTGCTAACCCCGATAAGCCCAGGGCTCTTAGAGTCTTAAATACCTCTGACAAGCTATACATTACAGCGCTAATAATTTGCCAAATTTGCGCCCATAATATGATATCTGTAAAACGTCAAGGGCGGTAATGCGATTAGCGGCCTCAAATGAAATATCGAACATTCAGCATTTAGGCTCTGAATAGGGGAGAAAGGAAAGGAAATCAATTTCAAAAGCAGGAGGGAAAGAGGTGATAAGCGTGTAATAAAAAGGGAGAGGGGAGAACAGGCAGACAGACAGAAAGAGCATCTTGTTTTCCATTCTTCCCTGTTTGGCATTCAACCCTTTAAAAAAAACTTTTACAAACGAGTCAAATGCAAAGCTGCGAAATAACATTTGGTCACCCTAACAACCCCGGGATTTGGGGGGGGGGGGAGGGCTGGCCATTTACTCTCTGACCCCCCCACTCCCCCGCAACAGTTTGGGTCCATAAAACACAGGATGTGAAATTACAAGGAGTCTGAGGGTGGGCTGTGCTCCCCCCTCTGCTCCGCTCAAGGTGGGGGGATCATAATGTACTAATTATCTGAGACCGCTGCCAGGAGAGAAGAAACTGTCACACACCAGGCCCTAGACTAAATAACAACGTCCCGCACCTGCGGCTTTATGAGCCCTGGCTGGCGGGGGGGAGATTCCCTGTGTCTCGTGACACACTGGCGAGCCTCCCGCAAGCAAATGCCCAAGAACGGCACTCCCGTGACCCATCGCTGGACAGGAGCTGTGGCCTCAAGCACATGCAGAATGGGTTGGTTTCTTTACGTTTGGCTCAAGGTAGAAAACCAGCTCTCTCCAGGCCCAGGCCCTCCATGTGACCTGTGCACCTAGAAGAAGGAAGAGCGGAGGGGAGAAGGGGCTGGGGGAGTCCTCAGGGTGCTTGGAGAGTTTTGACCAACAGAGCCATCATCAGGGCCATCTCAAGTCCCAACTTCTCCAAGACTGTTCCCTGCTGGCCACGCTCAGCAGAGCAATTGCTGCCATGATCGCTACAAGAGGGGGGTGGCTAGATAGTGCCAATGCAATGAAGAGGCAGATATCTGCCTGTGGTCCTGTGACTGAGACAGGGACCCACACAGACCACAGGTACAGACCAGACCTAGGTCAAGAAAATGGGTGCTATTCTGCTCATGCCAGGGTCTGAACCTGACCCATGACATCAAAGGGGACAGGGAAAAGGCAACATCCTTTCTTTTCCCTGAAAAAGACCAGAGGTTCTTCTTGACACCCAGCTTCTCAGATCTCCCAGCCTGCTCAGCCATTGAAATCCAAGGCCTCACATGCTTTGCAAGCCCAGGAACCTGCAGCACATGATGACATGCCCGTCCCTTGCAGAAACCCACATACAATGAGTTCCTGGTGCAAACAAGGAGGGGAGAGTTCATCCATTCATGGAATGGAAGGCCAGAAGTGTGACCTCCTATATACCACAGGCCTTTAAATTTCACCCAGCTACTTCTCTGCCACTCACTCTCACGTGTCCAGCCCTGAGATCCCAAAGGAAAAATGTGATCCTCTGTGCTACAGCTGGGGCACTGAGCCCATCCTGGAAACCCGGCCATGGGGGTCCTGTGACTCCTGTAATGCCTGACCTACACCGTGTTAGCCCCACACTCCAACCAAACGGTGACTGCAGATGTGTAGACGGACCCGGGTGCCAAGAGCGGTGACGCTACGGCAGCACAAACTTAGCCACAAGTTAGCTGGGGTCCCCGGTGGGCCTGTCCTGCTGCTGGGTTTTGCGATCTGGACAGCTGTCCACTAGGAACTGCCCGAGCCTTGGTGGTCTGGAGATAGCAGGGTTATTACACCCCTGAATCACCAGCAGCAGACAGGAACTTTCGGAAACCGCCCACTTGGGTTGAACCGAGCGGTGAGACGGTCCACAGACCATTTACCACCCACGGACAAAATGGCCATGCAATGCTTCACAGCTGCTGGAGAGGCTGACTTTCCAAGACGGCGTCATGGTTTCAGCCAGTCTCTCACTACTCTAGAGCAGGATGAGACCCACACATCTACCTCCAATGGGGGGTCTTTATGCCTGTCTCTGAAGCATTTGGTGCTTGTTAGTGTCAGAGACACAGTACTGGACTGGATGGACACAGATCTGATCCTAAGGACAATTCCTGTGAGGGGATTTTACATTACGAACAGACTCAATTCACAGCGACAGACACTCCCTTAGAATAAAGGCACCTGTCTGGCTGAAGCTGAGAACAATGAGGGAAGCGGGGCTAACCAGGTACGTCAGAAGGGGCCCTGGTCTCTGGAAGCAGATGTGTGGGGATATGAAGAGTCCAGGGGACAAAGGCAGTGGACACTGGGAATGGAGATTCACAGCGGTGTGGCAGGGACACAGAGAATAAACACAAGAACTACTTCTTTGCTCTCCCGGAGGTGCCTCGGGTCTCCAGCTCAGAGGGGCTGTGCCAGGATCGCGCCTGCCACTGGCTGGCACAAGGAGGCGAGGTATAAACCCAGGCCCGAGTTCTGCCCTGGTGCAAGTGAACTCAGCTCCACCAAAGCGAAAGAACATGGACGCACATACGCACACTGGGCCGGCATTAGGAGATCCCGGCGGGCTGCTCTCTGGTGGGTAAAACCGTCAGGCCCGTCGCAGGCTGTAGCTAGCACTCTGAAACCTTGACCGTGTCCACTGGCCGCTCCATTCCTTGCCCCAGCCACAGGAAACCCGTCACCCCACGTGGTCACTAAGAGTGGCGTTTACTCTTGTGCAGGGCGTCAGCCCCAGGCCTCATGAGCCACTTACGTCGACCGGACAGAGCAGGTGTGGGAGAAACCGAGCACTGCGTGAACGCAAGGACACCAAGAACCTGACGGGCCCTCTAAGAAATATTCCTTCCTCATCACAGGGAAATCCTGCGCGGTACCTGGTACCGCCCCAGCACAACTCTTCTGACGGGCTCTGTGGGTTGCAACCAGAGCTGGAATTTAGATGCCCTGAGGTTGAAAGTGGTTTATTCACGATAAATAATGGTCACATTTGGAAACTTCATTCTCCAGGGTACTCTTGGTTTGAGAGAGACAAGACGGGTGACTTTGTATCTGCGACCAGAGACACGAGCCCCTGACTACATCAAGATCTTCCTCAGGTCTCTCTCCCCAAGAGAAGTGAGGCCAATAAAAGATATGGCCTCGTCTATCTTGTCTCCCTAACATCCTAGGATCAACACGGCTACCAGAGTGCAAACAACATTGCTTTGAGAGATATTGCCCTGACAAACCGAGAGCCCGGTCCTCACTCTACAAAGGACTCATTAAATGAAACTCTTGGGACATTACTCAGAGATGTCAACGCTTTTTACAAGAAGGGGACAGGTTTTGTTTTATTGTGCAGGAGGAAAACTGTAGCCCAGAGAAGTGCTAGCCGGAGGGCAGCGCCCAGACCTGAGAATGCCAGACTCTGAGTTTGGTAGCCTATTCGCCGGCCCACTCAATCAGCCCCTTCCAAAGAAATAAATTCTTTAAAACTTCAGCTCCAACTCCAGAGGTGAATTTCTCAGTCTGGGCTTTCCACAGTTGTGGGGTTGATTTGGGCTCATCTTGATTTGAACACAGCTTCTCTCTGGCTAGATGGCCTCACTGAAAACCCAGCGGCCGGAGGCCTAACCCACTGACCAGCCATTTCACAGCCCCTTTCTCCAGGGTTACCGATTCTTCCCTTCACCGCATTTCCAATGAAAGATTCGTCCCCTGACTTGTCAGCGTTCCTGCTGGCTCCTCCAGTCTGTATTCTAACACAATGCTTAGCCCAGGCTAGGAACCATCTCGTTGGGGAGAGCTCACTCAGGCATGAAACAGGCTACCGTCCCTTAGAACCACCCCTTCCCCGTACAAGGGGTACTTTACGGCAAATTGTAAACCCCTGGGACCCGTCAGGGAAGGGGCTGGCGTCTCCAAGCTGCCTTGGAGGACAATCCGACAGCGGAAAGTGTCGACTCCCCGGTGGGAATGAGAAAACATGCCTGCTCCAGGCAGAGCAAGCTCTGCTCCTTTGACCAAGATGGAATGGCCATTATAGGCCCACTTCTTGCGGCATCACGAGTCATTAAAGCCAAGAATGCTTGGGGAGCCATCAGTGCGGGCCGAACGACTTCCCCAGATGTGGCTGGTTCTCAGGATGTGGGAGTCCCCATGGATGCCCACCTCCGATCCCCGTTCCTCCAGACAAAACATTCCCAGCGTCCGATCCTCTACCCAGGACCCCTCTGGCAGGAGCTTTCTAGGCCATTTAGCAAGAGGCAGTGTTTGGTTTTGACCAGATGTTTCTTCCCCCCAAGCCCCTCGCAGCCCTGCTGCCTTTGAGCCGAGAAGGCAAACGACTTCCACACGCTTGGTTAAGGTCAGGCAGGTGTGCGCACACAGACAGACAGAGCAACAATCCATACAAAGACACCGGCTCTGCATCGCAGTCGCTTGGGTCAAACAAGTGTGAGGAACCCACAGGCGCACGCCTTCACCATGGAGAAATCTGCCTTTGTCAGTCCTTACCACGCGGGCGAGGTAGGGTCCTCCAGTGAGTAGGGCCTGGGAGACATCTGCCGCTTGCTTACTAAAGTGAGTTGTGCTGTGTGAGATTGGGCAAGCCCCTTCGCCTTTCTGTGCCCCGATTTCCCACGTATAAAATGGAGATAAGAGCACAGGCGTGCGTGAGGCACTCCTCAGCATGGGAACACAGGGACGGGGCCACTGAAGTGTCACACCTCTCTTTGTGCCGTGGCTAAGATGCATAAATGCCACATCAGGGCGGGTTCCATGTACTTTGCACACGCATTGCTTCCTGTATTGTGTCTCTGACACCAGCTTTTGACCCCATTTCCGACCACGAGCTCAATTTGGTCCACACAGATGTTGAGGTGCAGTAACAGAACCAGAGCACCCCAGTTTTTAGTTTTCATTTTCAACCCAAATCCTATTAATCATGAATTTCTTATGTCTGTTCTTGGCCCAAATATGGATTCTCGTGGGTCAAGGACTGAAAGTCTGGGAGGGTTCCACCTAGTCATTCCTGAGAGATGCAGATGAAACATGCTTACACAGAGGATAACAGCCAACTTTTGCTAACAGCTGATGAAACACGGAAGTCCTGACCTGGCTGATTAACCAGGCTTAAAGCCCCTTTGCATCAGCAGAACGATGGAGAATCGTGACTTATTTTTATTTCCTTTTAAACTGATACTATTAATTCACCTCTCTCCAGCCACACGGCCAGTGTCCCTTAGAGCTCTGACTCCAGCTGGATGGGACTCAAAGAGCGAAGGGAGTTAGAGTCAGTAGAAACACCTAAATATTTCCTGAAACAACTGTGCAATCTATTATCATACACGAAGCTGCTCATCTGGGGAGCACGCAGAGTACAAGGGAGGTGGTCAAAGGCAAGTTATACGTGTAATTTGCCGCTTGGCTGTTCCCACCTCTCTGTGTGTGTATCTCACACACACATGCGAAAGATGCTTACAGCCTAAATTACATACACACATGGATACATACATAATTCCTGTTTCAGTGACAACAGCAAACACCCCAGGATGCCTGGGGAAAGCAATCGGACCTAGATCTTATGAGTAAGAAACACACAGCCAGGGAGCAGAAATGGCTGAGAAAAATCAAGGCATGATATGAGCCGGCACGTTAGACAGTGTGATGTGGCGGCACACAGAAGTCTCTATCATGCATCGCTGCTCGCGGAGATAGTGGGGACACTCCTTTGGGGAGGCGCTGGGGCAGCTACCCTTGGAATGGGCTGTTCTGTACTGGACACTTCAACACCGCAGAGAGGCAGCCAGACAAGGGAAGAGCAGCAGGAATGATCATGGGTCTGAGTTCTGAGAAAGCTTCGAGGAGCTGACTATGTCCAGGGGATCTAAGTGAGAACACGACGAAGATGTATAACAGCAACAGATGCACATACCTCGTGCCTTCACTTCACCAATACCCAAGTGCTCCACAGACATTAAGGACTAGTCTGTGCTTGTAAGCACAGGCCAGCACTGCTCCCCTTTGCAAGGATGTAGGAGCCGCGCACAGGGGCTTCCGCGTGCATAGTGAGGCCAGGAGAGTGCCCTGAGCTGGAGGGAAACAGAGCTGTCCCCACGATGGGAAGCCTTGAATAATGTCCCGGAGGTGTGCACGGCTTTCTCTGTCCAACACGCATCCTGCACACAGTTCAGCTAGCAGGACTGAGCGCCATGCCTGCAGTCTGGCCTCAAACTGGGAGCCCATCCCATTGACACTCCCACACTCTTGGCCCACCTGGAAATAACTGAGCAGCCTCCATCCGCCCCATTTCTCTCCCAAAGGAGAGTTCAGCGGTGCTGGCTTTCCGCACCAGCCTGGCACTTTCATCACCAGGCAATGAGCTGCGGAGTCCCTTGCTAGGGGACTCGAATGTTGGCTCTGATTAAGTGATGGACATGAAAACACACAAAGACACAAACACATTGCCAGGGCTCATCCCTGGAGTGAAGCAGGGAAAAGAGAGAGAGAAAACAAACAGCCGTTTTCACCCCCCAAACCGTATAATTTTGTGTAAATTTTTACTTTAAACATCTCTTTTTTTCCGGAGCTGTGATATAGGCCCTGTCAAAGCCAGGGCCAATTACTGCCATTAGGTTCCCATTATGTCACTGCTTCTCCCCCCATTACGAAGGTCTTCAGCGCGCAGAGCTATAATCTTCACTCACTCTCGCTCCATCACTCCCAGAAGGAACAAAATTGTTTAAAAAAAATAAAGCCTTTATTTTGCCCCTGTCAGCTCTGAAAAGGAAGGAAGGGGGAAAGACAGGAAAGAAAGAAACTGGTAAAGTTTTTAACTGTGAGGTTGCCGGAAGGACCACAAGAAAGCAGGCAATGGGAGTCCATCATGTTGAGAGCGGAGCAGCCAGGGGAGTTTTTCTCTTTTTAAATCACTATCTAGATTTTCGTTTCCCCTCCCTCCGATACAATCCCAAACTAAGCCTGACCCCGGCATTACGGAGGGAGGATTTCCTAGCACCTATGCTGGAACCTACGTGGCTCGCGAGAACCTTGCTGGTGTCCTGCCGGCCACCTGGGGCCACGGGCTACCCCAGCCCAGGGCTGTCATAAAGGGGTGGATCCACAGCTTGTCCCTCATCTCTCAGGGCCAGCAGGGAGGCTGGATGCTGGACTGTTTGTGATGCCACATTTCGCCGCTAGAACACTGTCATGCGACTCCAGCAGAGGAAGGGGGGACAGCCACGGCGTGTTCACACAGCTGTACCACAGGGCCAGGGGCCCCTAGGCCTTGATCATGGAGCAGGTGTGAGCATGGGGACGATCCAGGGACTGAGGTGGCTGAATGAGGCAGAGCGGGGCAGCGAGCACGCTGGCTCCCTGTGCAGCGACAAGAAGGGCATTACAGGCTCATGGTGACTGGACAGCTGGGCAGGGCTGGCCCATGGTCGGCTGCTCCCAGAACCTCCTCAAAAGCCACGCCAATGTCCCACCTGGAGAAGGACGACACCGTGGGGACAGGAGTGCCACATGCCAGCAGCTCACTGCCGCCAGCCCCACATCTGTTTGCTCACAGCTGAGCTGGAAAGTGAATTGAGGGCTAGTTCCAGATCCATACAGCAACAGCTCCACTTCCAGCAGCCCATCACCACGGGATCCAGGTGCTGTCTAGCCCCCAGCTGCTGCCTTTGCTGCATGGATTGTGGTCAAGGTGCAGACGAAAGAGGCAGGCCTGCCTCAGCCCTGGACAGTAGAGGGCTAGAGCCAGGGCAGAATTAAAGGGCAAACAGCAATGGTCAGATCCTGGCCCCATCCCAGCTCCCCCTCCCAAGCCTGGGGAGCTCCGATCCAGAGCTTTGGTTCAGGGTGGGACTGCAGGCAGAAAGTACCACTGTGAAAAAAGCAGTGTGGCAGAAAGGGCCTGGGAGAGGCTGGTCTCGGGCTGGTTGCCCAGATCCTAGAGTGCGGGAGAGACACCATTTAGCATCCAGGAGTCACATGGGCCAGCTCTCCCACCCAGCACCTACAAGAACAGCTCTGTCTCTTGCATTGCTCCCAGGGGCTGACTCTGGATCCATGGGACGGCCGCTCAAACCCAATGAAAACAAAGGCCCACATACCCTGGGCTCTGTGCACGGCCAGAGTGAGCCGCAATGGGGAAAGGCCACAAGATCACAATGAATCTCCAGTACCCCTGTGAAAGCCGAACGTGTGCCCTCCCGCACAGCAGCTGAGGCCGGGGGCTTGCAGAAATAAAGAAGCGTCATCTCAGCTAAAGTGACGTCCCTCCCTTGCCCCTTGTCCCCGAGAGAAAGGGACCTCACAGAACCAGCCCTGCTTTGAATGCAAAGGTCTCGCCCACTCCTCCGCGGAGAGGGGGAAAGAAAGAAAGAGAAAAGAAAAGGAAAAAATGAGAGAGACTTTGGCTGCCCCGAGCGCAGGGCTGAGCCAGTGGAATGAAAGTGCTTCACGGCAACTCAGAGAGCTGTCACTATTGTGAGACCCAGACTGCCAATCGCCAGCTTTCCACCAGCCCCTTTGTTTTTCTTTAAATCAAATCAAGGGGCGCTTGAAGTTGCAGAGCAAAGCAATTTGCGGAGTACTCTTTCTCCCTGCCATGCCAGCAGCAGCCCTTGGTAACTGGAGGCAGCCTGTGTGAAGGAGGGGTGGGGACTCGATCCACTCAATCAAAGGAGGACAAGGGCTGGCGGGGAGGAAATGCTCCGAAACAAGGGAGAAGCCACTCAGCTGGACAGCAGGGAAGGGGCTCACATCCCACTTTAGCTGAACTGTGGGCAGCTCCTGCTACTCCCTGGATGTCGAAAATGGCCCCTTCCCAGCTGTGACAGCTACCCCAACCGGGGGTGCTGGGCGTGCAGGAGTCCTCTTCATGTGCTTGGCTTTCCACCCTTGCCGTCAAACCAAAAAGTGAGCCCCAGCACAGGGATGCTCCTGAGATGGGGACCTCTCAGGACGGACACAACACAGAGCAGGACTGGGCCCGCGCCTGGCCAGAGCCAGCTGCTGTGGGTTGGGACAGAAGCTACAGCCATTCCATGTGGAAAACCATTCCCCTGGAGCAGGGAGGTCTGGGTCTGGGGCAAGCCTGGGCACCGGTCTCTGGCCAGCAGGAAATCTGTTCTCCAAAGTAGGTTTGAGGGACTGAGGGGGAAATGGGTGCGACGGGAGCCCTGGGAGCACAGAGTGAAATGGGCCTTCCTCTGCCAGCCAAGTCCAACAGGAAGGGTCACAATCTCATTTGCAGCCCACACTCTGCCAGGCAGGGGCAGAGATCCCCAAGTGGAGGGCTCACTGTGTCCTCCTCTTCCCCTTCCCCACGGCACACTCCCAGTGCAGAGATCGGGAAGTCCTAATAGCTCCTGAAGTCCATTTCCCTGGGGCCCAGGCAGGGTCATCATGAAAGCCTGAAGAAGAGCGCTAAGCCAGAATGAAGGGTGGGAAAGAGGGACTCCTAAGGGTTCGGAGAACCACCCCGAAAAGGGACTGCTGGATTACTGGGGAGCCCTGGAGGGAGAAAAGATACTGGTCAGAGGCAAAATGATTCCATTGCCATGCAGGGTGTTTACCCTTTGCAGGAAACGGAGCGGAGAGACTGTCAGAGACCAAGGGTTAAAAAAGAGGAGGTGCTGGAGGAAGCTGGTGAATGAAAGTGCAACAAAGCCCACATGGGACACCCTCAGGAGTTCTGGAGCAATGTTAAAATGGAAGAGACGAGCTGCTACCGAAAATGTCCTCTCTCCCATTAAAGCTAGCACCTCACCCGAGGGCTGGAACCACCGTTGAACATCTAGAGAGAGCAGCATGGCTTCCACAAAGGAAAATCGTACCTCACTTGTCTGTTGGAATTCTTTGAGCAAGCAGCAAACAGTGGGTAACGGAGAACCAAAGATGACACCCTTTATTTGACTTCAAAAAATCTTTGACAAAATCCCTCACGAGAGTTTACTAAGAAAACTGAGGCCTGGTCTACAGTAGACAATTAGGTCAGTTAACTGTGTTAGTCAGGGGGTCCATCTGAAAAATTCACACCCCTCAGTGGAGTAGTTAAATCAGCCTAAGTCCCATTGTAGACAGGTCTGGGTCGATGGAAGAATTCATCTGTTGAACCAGCTCCCGCCTCTTGGGGAGGCAGATTTACTGGAGTCACAGGAGCACCCACTGCATCAGTGTAGGGCAGACAGCGTCTACACCTGTACGTTCCAAGTTCAGACAAGCCCTAAGTCACCAGGGGGTGACAGGCCAAGTTCTGCCAGGTACTGAGAACTGGCTCAGAGACAGAAATAGAACAAGGATAGATGTTAGTAAGTGTTAATTCTCTGCCATGATTAAAAATGAGATGCTCCCCTAAATTCCACACCAACATGTCAGAGCGACTTAACCATGCTAAGGGAATGAGAGATGAAATTAAACGTTAACAAATGCAAGGTAATGCACATTGGAAGGAATAATTTGCACTCCTCACACCATTTCCAGGTTCTAAATTAACTGTAGCCACTCAGGAAAAAGCTGGGAGTCACTCTGAGCAGTCAACAGAGTGCTCAGCTCAATATGCAGCAGCTGGCCAAAAAAGAGTAGTAAACAAAATGTTAAGTTGCATCAGAAGAGGGATGGAGAATAATATGGAAAAGATTATAAAGCAGTTTTGTAAATCAATAGCATGGCGTTGGCTGATATCTTGTGTTCGGTTCCAGTCATGCCACCTCTAACGGAAACTGAGGGCTTCAAAAATGGAAGAGAAAAAATATTAGAGACCTGAGTGCATCATTGTATATGAAAAGACTGAAAAGATAGAAGTTTAGAGAGCTGATGACTATGAGTGATCATGATGGATGTATCAAAATAATGAATGGGAAGGAGAAGGTAAACTGGGTACTTCTACTTCACATTTCTTTTACAAGAAGAGTAAGAGGATGTTCAAAGGCAACAAATTTAAAACTGATCAAAAGGCAGTATTTGTGCACACAAAGCAAAGTTAAACTGTGGAACTCACTGCCACAAGAGATCATTGAGGCCAAGATCGTAGGAGGATTTAAAAAAATGACTAGACAGGTATATGGATAATGAGATTATTCACTGTTACATTGGTTAGGCTAAAAGCTATTTTTTGTTTTTTAGAAGAGTATAGACCCTTCTGCTTCAGGGCAGAAGCCAACCTCTCACTATTGGGGGACAGGAAGAAAGTCTTCCTAAAGCCAGTTTATTCCAGAATCCTACATTATGTGGGGGGAGGTACTGGCCTCTGTCACAGGCAGGATACTGGACTTGATGGACTGCTAATCAGATCCAGTCAATTTATACATTCCTATGACTTCCCTGCCCCCAAGAGGCGCGTAGTCCCCAATGATCCTGATCCATCCTCCTCCTAACCCAGTGGCTTTAAAGGGGTTAAAATAAAACTTCCACACAACAGGAAAAAAGAGCTCGAAAGAGAAAGTTAATTGAAAATGCTGTTTAATTTTTCAGCTCCACTGGATTACACCCCAGCACAGATGGTTCATCAAGACAGTCTCTGTCTGTATCACTGTCTGTCCCAGTCTCTCTCTCCCCTCCACCATATACAAGAGAGGGGGAAGGAAAAAAACACAGCAGGCAGTAGCTCAGGAAAAAAAAAAAGGCAACTTAACACAAAAGACCATTCTGTGCCGCTCTTTTCAAGGCGCTGGGACAATGCTCCCAACTTGATCCTTTCATAAAGGGAACGTTTCGGGGTCAGAAAACAGGGCACATTAAGCCTGGAGAGGCAGCGCTGGCCATTTTACTGCTGACTTTGGTGACTGGTGAACGGTTTGGAGCAGAATTGGATCGTTTCAGTTATTTTTATAGGGACACATCTCCCTTAGGGACTCTCCAATTTGGGGGTTCCTGGGGCTTGAGTTCTTACCCTTTCCCCACATCCACACCCCATGCTAAAAACTGCCCCACCCTCTTCCTCAACTGAGATGAGAGCATCTAACCAAGATAAATGGCAACCCCTTTAGCAGCATTAGCCCCCAAGCCAGCATACTAGAGACCCACAAACATCTAATTAAAGCTGTTCAGATAAGAGCAAATCCTCCCCCCCACTTCACTCAGGCAATTTCATTCCTATTTCCACTCATGTCTTTTTATTAAATACACTGTCGTGTTTGGGGAATGTCGAGGGCCAAAGGAGACAAACCGCTCCAGGGCTCTGATTTTCAACGTCGGTTTGCTTATGGCCAGGATGGCAACCCACTGATTTGTGAGTTGAAGTTGCCTGTTAAAATTGACTGTTTCTGATTAAAATAACCCCTCACTTCTTGCAAAAACACCCCTCCCCCGCCCACCATACAATACTTTGCTCCACTAATCCAGTCATTTGCCAGAAAGGCAGGTACGGCAGAAACTCTCTTGCTTTTAATCTCCAGCAAATTTTGTGCCTTGAGGGTGAGGTGAGTAGCTGGTTTTTGTGCAGACCAAACTTCTTGGACTGGTAGCTGTTCTGACTGGATAGCACACTTCTGATAAAAGTTGGATCTCAGCCTCTGAGCAAAACTCAACCCAAAGCTATTTCGAAGCTAACGTATGTTTGGGGGGTTGCTTTTTGTTCTTCCGCAGGGTGACGTGCGGGAGTAGAGACAGAAGAGTCAAAATAGACAGGCCAGAAAAGCCAGGAAGATTCCAAGAGAACTCAAGAGACTGAGACAAGCTTGCAGATGCCTTTATAAATTGAACCCATCATTGATGCTCTTTTTCCACCAGCAAAACATGCATGATCTCAGCCACTGCTTAACAGCAGATCATGCCCTGAAAAGATCCTGAATGCAAATGGAGCAGGAACTGGCGCTATTTGGATCCAAGAGGTTTTCGATAAACCCCAGATAAACATGCTGCAAGCATGGGAAGCTGGTGACTTTCCAACCAGCCCAGATTGTTCCCTGATCCAGAGGACACACGAACCTTCTGAAAAAATCCTTATGGATGAGCACCAATCCGCAGGTGATCAGAGATCAGCCCCAAAAGGCAGAACTCCATTTTCTACAGCCACTGGGTCGCCAGTTTGCTTTACTTTAAATACATCGTTGGTCTTCTAAAACTTAGCTCTGATTTATTACAAGACTCCGCTGCAGGCCTACCTTCCTCTATTGGAGCCATTTACAGATGTTTATTAAATGAACGCTCTCAAGCCCAGACCTACCAGCAATCCTCACAGATCTTATTCCCATTTATAAAGGGGGAAACTGAGCTACCAGAGAGGCAAAGTGCCTTACTCTACTTCATACAGAAAGTAGTGGCCGAGTCCTGAATAGAACCCAGGAGTCCGGGACCTGGGCTTTTAGACTCTTCTTCTCTCAGAACAACGCGACGCAGAACCCCCTTGGCTGAAAAGAAAGCGAACGAGAGAACAACGCAAACTGCTGCAGTGTTGGCTGCTCAGAGCTGCGGGTTCCTGATGGGGAGAGGGGGCGGAAAAGGGAAGATTCCTCTGGATTTAATTCCTGTTGCAGGGACCGTCCATGCTTGTAGTTCAATTGCAGCTGCCTTTCCTGATTAAGGGGACGGAAAGGGAAGCTCTGCGTTCTAGGGCCACAAATCCACATTTAATTACTCCTAACAAGGCAATTATCTGGCATGTCAGGATGGCACAGACCCTTACAAGGAGTCAGCCCCTAAAGACCACAGCTTCAAAAGACACCTGTCACTGCGACCCACGGCGTGGGCTCCGAGTCCACGCAGGCACCGAGACACATGGGACCACAGACCTTGCCAGAAACACAGAAAAGGAATCCTCATTCCTGGGTTAGGACAGGCCTTCGGATCTCACTTTCCACCTTTATTTTCCTTTGCCCGCTCCCATCTCCAATCTCACCTGCCCTGAACAGGACGCAGAGAGGCCCGGCGTGGTAACCAGAGGGCAGTGGGGGAGGAGCAGGGATGAGTGGAGGGAGGGCGAGAGAGGAACGAAGAAAGGGAAAGGAAAAGAAAAACCCAGCGTGCACCATGTTGCATTGTTCACGCTCAGACCTCCAATTTGCTCTCTGCATTCTCCTGCAGCCGGGAGAACGTTACGCTGGCTTAAGAGACAAATCAGACACAAAATAAAGACCAAGCACTCGGCAGTAAAGCAATTATCGCAACATTTTATGCCGGGCCTGTTCCTTTTGAAGGCAGCCTGGTGCGGCCCGCATGTACCTTAACCCGTTCCTAATAACCATAAAGTCGCCATTATTTACGGTACAAGACATTAAATAAATAATGAAAAAGCTGCCGGCGACGGAGCGAGGCAAGTGGGGGTGGCAGGGGATCTCCTGAGACGGAGTCAGCACTGGCGTAACCTGCAGTGCGGGAAGCAAAGGAAAGCAAGTCACTAAACCTGGGGGGCTTTTTTAATTCTTGGCGGGATCCAGAAGGCGGGAATCGGGTCAGTCCAGCAGGCAGAGCAAAGAACAATATTCTTCTTAAATGCCAAAAGCAAACAAAATCGCTAGAGATCCCCCAAGCGAACTAGAAGCCAAACAGGCCCGGAGCATCAGACTCCCAAAAAATCACACCACACAGGGGTTAGATTCTGATTTCTGCTATGCTGAGGTAAATCCGGTGTAATTGCACTGGAGTTTCTGCAGATTTACACACTGGCTTAACTCAGCCCAGAACTGAGCCCGTAGCAGATGGACCTCAGTTATCTGCAGAGAGAAACTGGATCAAAAGTCAACTGTGAATATAAACAGGTGGGGACAGAAGTCCCTCCTCTCCCCCATAATAAATCAAACAAACATAAGGCACCCTTTTCCATCTGACACCCCTTCTTGCCCCATCATCTGGCCTCAGTCCCAGTGGGAAAAAAGTTTCAGTTACAGGGAAAAGACCCTATAGCGGCGTATGTGGGAGAAGTCCTAGCCTAGGTTCCCAGTAAATGATCTAGGTTCCTGTTCACTTGATCACACAAGGAAGTGTTCTCCTCAACCTCAGTCCTGCACCTGGATCAATGTGGGCTGACCCGGGCCCCCACACAGCACCCTGCTGGGCTCAAGTGTCTCTGCAAGCGAGTCTGGCTGCAAGATCGGGGCCCCAGTTCCCAGGTTTTTATGACAGAGTAATCTCCCCCCTCGGAGACTGGGTTTTTTAAACTTCCCTTATTGCAAAAGCTTTCTTTTCCTCTCTCAGGGTGGATTTTATGGTGGAAAATCCAAGCACCAACCAAAATCACCAGCAGCTTGGATTTGTGCGGGCGGTTCCTAGTCCCAGGGGGTATATGCTACCTTTGCTGGACAGACCGATCATGGAGGGTGTTTATTTGGACCCAGGCAGCAGCCAAGCGAACCCACTAGTTGCAGGGCAGACCCCTCGTCCCTCAGTGACGCCAGGTGTCTGTGGGCTAGGGGGGCGGACTATCCCCCCCAGCCATGGCGACCCGCACTGCTAAGATGACGCCACACTGGACAGCAGAAGTAGTGCACAGGATAAACCCACCTGCACAGAGTGGATTTTCCCCACCTGTATTGCCCCGAATTTTACACACGGTGTAAAGAGATACCTGCTGCTGCAGAAGACAGCAAAGGTTTTGCCCCAAATCACCCTTGAATCTCAAGTTGTATCCCAGGCTGTGAATGGTGAGCACAGGAATACAGCCGCACAGGAAAAGTTTTCCTGACTGGAGCGTGGATTGTTTTCCTTTTACCCATGCGCTTGGGTTACAGAGAAACTCCTGAAAAGGGGTGGCAGGTCTTCCCTGCCCATTCCTCACCCCGGCTGTAATCAGCCAGATGGCTCAGGGGTGCCATGTTTCCTTAGCAGCAGCGCGTGGTTGGAAGTGTTGGGGCGCTTGCCATCCACACCTGGGAGCAGGAGAAAAAGACACTCAAGTGTGTCTACGCCGAGCCTCAGAGTGACTTTGCAAAGCCATGCAAATTCAGCTGGGAGGAAACCAGCATGATGTCAGAGACCCCCACATCCGGTGGAAAAGGCCTCTGGCAAATGCCGTAACACATGTGAGATCACACCCAAGCAGGGCGAGATACAGCCGCGGAGAAGCGCAAACGCACCGATTTGTAGAAATGTATAAATGCAGGCAGGAAACACAAACCCTGCTCCCTCCCGCTGCACACGGTTTACTGTGGCCACACGCTTTGCTCTGCTGCTTTGGATACCTATTCTTCTGTGCTAGGCCTACATCAAACCACCCTCATTCCCGGACAGCCTCAGAGAGCTGCCTTTCAAAAAGCCCAAATGAAGCACTCCTTCTCCTACCCCATGGGTGTGAAATCTCCCCCAGGCACAAGGCCGAGAGTGGGTGTTCTCAATTCTGCCCCTCGGGGGGACCACAGGTACAGTATTTTGTGACCCTTCGGAAGCAGAAATGAAATCTTTGTGACAAAGCGAGAGATTTCCAAGTCTCTTTTCCTCATCCTAGGTGCAATGGGGTCAGGTTTACATGTTTCTAAACATAATGGTTATTTTTGTCCCTTTCTGTGAAGTCTGAACACTTGGACCCAGGATAACTAAGGTATCTGGCTGTGACTGGAGGAGGGGTATGAAAACCACTCCCAGTTTCTACTCTTTGTACCACATTTCTCAATTAGCTCCTTGGAAAAACCCGTGTCGTACACAGACAACGGGGCAGTGCGGGACTTTCCTAGCAATTGCTTGGAATGATCCTCAGAACTTGCTCAAGACTATTATCAACAACGGTTCTGCAACCCTGCAGATCTGCCCTCTAAATGGACCGCCACCAGCCAGGACTGAACAGAACACGACCTGGACCGTGGGCCACTAGTTCCTGCTGTGATTCAACCCAGCTTAAGAACAGGCAGATAGAGGAGCAATAGGGAGCTGATTTTATTTCTTTTTTTTTTTTAAGTTGAAGCTGTTCGTGCTCTAGCTGGCTGGAAGCAGAAACGCTAGCAGGCAGAGAGGAGAACCAGAAGTAACAGCAGCTAAAGCCGTGGTGCTGCTGGTTATAACAGGGCCGGGCAAATCAAGAATGTATCCGCCAGGTTTCAGCCCCACAGACGGGTCGTAATACACTTCCTGCATAGAAAGATGGATATACACCCAGCCTACTTTATGCACACACAGACCCTAAAGGCAGTGAAGAGCTGTCATTCTACGGCTGAAGTAAGAACTAAAGGCAGGACACAGAATTAAGGATTTCCACCCCTTTCTCTTCAAGTTTGATGAATATCCCTCATGGGAGACTGTTTCCTTTCTCCTAATCTTCCCCATTAACCCTTCTTTGCTGTAAACTCGAAGCTTGTCCCAGTACAGCGCAGTAGCAAGTGAAGTTCATTTCGGAGAGTGGACTAGCACATGCCTTTGAGGGAGTGGGCTGTGTGTGAACACACAGGATTTGGAGAGCTAAGAGGAGCCCTTTGATTTGGGTTTTTTTTTAAAAACAAGTCTACGCCAAACAAAAGGAAGATAATGTCTCGTGCGGCTGACTGGAAGAGTCAAACGCAGACACATACAAAAGGAGAGAGGGCCATCTGCACTGAACATCTGATACGGCCCCTGGAAATGGGTACCGGCTTCACACACGCTGAGGCAGGCGACCGGGAAAGGGAGTATAGGACACATCTCGATCGGTGTACGCCTATGAGCCAATGACAAACGTTACCCATTAGCATCACCTCCTTCCCGCACCCCACGCCCCACCCCAAACCTCCCTACAACAAAGTCGGGCTGTGCATAGGGGGTGCTGGATAACTCTGCTTGGTCTCTGCACTGGAGTGGGGCGAAGGGGTCGGCTGCCCTGGCACATCAAGGCCATTCTCTTGGATCTACACATGCTGATCTCTGAGACTGGACATTTCAGGGCGCCCAAGCAGAGTTCTTGAAATGTCGGGTCTGACAGGGCCTACTCACGCCTGCTCCCTGGGGGTACGCGTCACTCCCTCTACCTCAATGGAAGAGGAGCAGCCTGACCCACAGGCTGGGGACTCAGGATCGGTGCACCCCAAGTCTGGGCTCACGCTAGAGACTCCCATGTGCTAATTCTCCATATTGCTGGGGGAAGAGGACCAGACTCCAACTTTGAACCTCAGGAGGCTTCCTGGCCCCCTGCGCCCACCCAGAGTTACCCAGCGGAGCCCCACGGCCGGCAGCTGCTCTCCTAAGATCTGGCCACGCTCGTTTCTCAGTGGAGAGGAGAAGGGGTGGGCGGGAGGCAAGGGAGGAGACGGATTTCTAGGCATGGGTGCGTTCATTCTTCACCAGCTTACGCAAGTCAAAGCTGCCATCGGGGAGGCGGGAGGACGGGGGATCTGGTGCTTTGAGTGGGACAGGGCCATTCAGACAGGCCTGTATCCCATGCACCGGGCTTTCTGGGAACATGCCCCCTTAGAGTCGCTAAGGAAGGAAACAGGGCATCCCCCGTGTGTACCCAGTAACCCGGCACCACGGTGCTAGGACCATCTTTTTTGGACGAGCATCATGCAAGTGACTGTACAAGAAACCCCGGGCCCCCCCCCCCCCCCCAGATCCCATCCACCAGGCTCAGCAGCAACGTAACTCTCCCCGCCCCCAACGCTTTCAAAGCCAAATCTGATTGAAATTCAAAAACTTTTCAGCCCATCTCCCTCCTCCTCACCTTGAAAAGAGAGTGCAGAAAACAGCGGGACAAAGAGCCCGCCTTGCAGCCCACCCCGGCCATTGTCTCACTCCTGCTGCTTAGGGGCAGCTACATGGAAAACCCAGCCCTGTGCCTGGCCATTGTTCTCTGCCCCATTGCTTCTCTGGGCCCGGGCTGAGCAGAGCTCCGGCAAGCCAACACACATCCCACACGCACCGAAAAGAAAACGCTCAGCGCCTTTGTGACAGGCACAAAGAGGGGTGATAAAGCAGGGCTGTGTGATTTACTCACCTGCCTCCCTGGCCTTCCCCAGCCACCGGGCTTTCTATGGCCAGGCTGGGCCAGGGCCTCTGGCTTCACGCCCTGGGCTATTGCAGGGATCTGCAGGGATTGCAGGGATCAGCGCCCCTCTGCTGGAGTCGGCATCAGGGCGATCCTTTCCCCGTTCCACTACCAAACCTTCCTACCCTTTGCATAGCCCCGCAGTGTCTGAGCGCCCCTGGCCGAAGAGAGTGCAGCCTCAATGGAGTGCGAGCCAAGGTCTGCCACTACACATCCCTTTCCGTCCCGGCAAAACAACCATCGCTTTCTTTGCGTCCCTCCAAAAGGCCTCCCCTCTCTGTGAAGTTAAGGGGTGCCCCTGTTTAAGCTCCGGGCCTGAGCATGGCTCCCTGGGTGGCTGTTTCAGTTAACCCTTCCCTTCCCATCCCTTTCTGAGCTCTGCCTTCACAAAGGCAACTGCCACACTCAATGCTTTCCCTGGCCTGCTCCTCTTCAGAGCATTAAACCAACCCGCACAGCCTCCCCCAGCCCCCATCCAACGAGTGGGAAAACTTAGGTTAGCGATGAATGGACTTGTCCAAGGCCACAGAGGGAGTCCACGTCAGACCTAGCATCAAAACGCAAAAGGTGCTGGGTCCTGATCTCAGATCTCGTCCCCGGACGCTGCCTTCTCTGCTCGTCTTTGTCCAAGCAGCAAGGCCCTGGGCAGCCTGACAGATGTTCCCCACAAACCACAGTAGGGAAAGCCGGACCCACACTAGCCTATTCACGTCTGTTCCTCAGTGGCCATGAAATCCCTCGACTCCAGTTAAATGCCAGAGACAACCTGGAGAAACAAGAAAACTGTCGCTGTCTTAATCGAGTTTCAATTTCACTCAATTCAAAGTGCGGGAGAGGTGGGGTCTGCAAACCTTCACTGCTTCCTCTTGGCTATTTACTTGGAAACAGGTCATCTCCTTAGACAATGAACCCCTGATCCACTCAGCAAAGGCAAACAGGTCCAGGGGACGAACAGAAGACAGAGGGCTAGGCCAGATTAAGCAAATGACCCTGAACGTAGAGATGGTACGGCAGTCTCGGAGCTAACCAGACAGCGTCCACCTCCTCCTCCAGCCCCACACACTGGTCTGTTGCATGCATACTCTTACAAATACCACAGTTGGCCCTGATCTTGCAGCATCAATATTGTTCGACGCAATATTCCACCGCATTGCCCTAGGCCATGGCTTTGTGCGACATGTAGAGATCTGGGATTTCCTGCCTGCTGTCCCCTGGCATTCTCCACTCTCAAGCCACAGGGTGTGTGCAGACAGGATGGCCCCTCTGAAGAGTGCAAGCACTGCTCTTCCCTGGCCAGAGGAGTCACTGCTGAGTACTCTGGAAGCAGCAGTCACTCAGTTTTGCCGGATCTCTTTGTGACTCTTTGCAGTCAGCTTTGGAGTTAATTATCTTGAGTAATTTTGTATTGTCTCCAAATTTTGCTACCTCGCTGGTTACCCACTTTCCCAGATCATTTATGACTATGTTGAACAGCACTAGCCCCAGCACAGATCCTTGGCACACATCGCTATGGACCTCTCTCCATTCTGAAACTGACCATTTATTCTACCCTTTCTTCCCTATCTTGTAACCAGTTACTGATCTAGGAAAGGACCTCCTCTCCTACCCCATGACAGCATACTTTGCTGAGGGACCTGGCCAAAGGCTTTCTGAAAGTCCAAGTACACTATATCCGCTGCATCACCATTGTCCGCATGCTTGTTGACCTCCTCGAGGAATGTTATTAGATTGATGAGGCATGATTCCCTTTACAAAAGTCATGTTGACTCTTCCCTAACAAATCATGTTCATCTATTGTCTGACAGTTCTCTTCTTTATCGCAGTTTCATTCAATTTGCCTGGAATCGAAGTTAGGCACACCATCCTGTAATTGCCAGGATCATTTCTGGAGGTTTTTTTAAAAATCAGCATTGCAGATGCTACCTTCCAGTCATCTGGTGCAGATTTAAGTGATAGCTTACATACCACAGTTAGTAGCTCTGCAATCTCATATCTGCGTTCCTTCAGACTCCTGAGTGATACCACCATCCCGTCCCTTGTGACTTATTACCATTTAATTTACCAATTTGTTCCAAGACCACCTCTACTGACACATCAAACAGGGACAGTTCCCGAGATCTGTCACCTAAAAAGAATGGCTCAGATTTGGGAATCTCACTCATACCTTCCGCAGTGAAGACCGATGCAAAGAATTTATTTCACTTCTCTGCAAAGACCTTGTGTTCCGTGCACGCTCCTTTAGCACCTCAATCATCCTGTGGCTCCCACTGACTCTTTGGCAGGCTTCCTGCTTCTGATGGACTTACACATTTTTGCTCTTTATGTCCTTTGTTATTTGCTCTTCAAATTCTTTTTTGGCATGCCCAATTATACTTTTACACTAACTTGCCAGAGTTCATGCTTCTTTCTGTTTTTCACAGGATGCCTTTTTGTCTCTAATCACATCTTTTACTGTTGTTTAGTCATGGTGGCTTTTTTTTTAATCCTCTTTTTTTTTTTCTATATTTGGGGTATGCAGCTAGTCTGAGCTATATTATAATGTTTTTAATTAGTTTCCATGCAGCTTGCAGGCATTTTACTCTTGTAACTTTTCCTTTTACTTTCCATTTAATTAGCTTCCTCATTTTTGTGTAATTCCCCTTTTTGAAGTAAATGCTACTGCAGTGGGTTTCTTTGGTATTTCTCCCCCACAGGGATGTTAAATTTAATTACATTGTGGCCGCTATTACCAAACGGTTCAGCTTTATTCACCTTTTGGGCCAGATACTGTGTTTCACTTATGACTAAATCAAGAATTGCCTCTTTCCCTCTGGGTTTCAAGTCTAGCTGCTCCAAGAAGCAAACATAAATGGTATCTAGAAATTTTCTCTCTGCATCATATCCTGAGGTAACAAGTACCCAGTCAATCTGAGTTGAAATCCCCCATTTTATTGAGTTTTCTGTTCTGAAGCCTCTGTAGTCTCCTGGAGCATCGCACAAACACCATCACCATCCTGCTCTGGTGCTTGGTAGCATATTCCTACCACTGTCCTCTTATTAGTCAAGCCTGGAATGTCTGTCCATTGAGATTCTGTGGCATAGTTTGGTCTATTTCGGATTTCTACTATATTCGACTCTATGCTGTCTTTCACAAATACTGCCACACTCCACCTCAGCACGGCGACTCTGTCATTCATACACATTTTGTACCCTAGTATTACTGTGTCCCACTGCTGATCATTGCACCACTCAGTTTCTGTGATTCCTGTTTTATCAACTTCCTCACTTTGGCTATGTCTACACGTGTAAAGTTAAGTCGACTTAACAGACTGGCTACACTTTAAGTCGACTTAACAGTAGACATAGTCGTCCACACTGACTTTATGTTGTCTTAATAAGGTCGACTTAGCGCTATTCCCCGTCCACACTGGCTTTAAGTCGGCTTAAGAAGTCAATTTAAGGCTTAAGTCGACCTTCAGAAGTGGTGTTATTAAGTCGACTTAAGGAAATGCTTAAGTCGACTTAATAAAAGCCCAGTGTGGACATGGCTTTGTGTAGTCGATTTAAGCGTCCTTAAGTCGACCTAAGTTGCCAGTGTAGACGCACCCTTAATGCCAGGCACTGAAGTGCACCCAACTCAGGATCTAGCATTTGTATACAAGCACCTAGAAAATTTGTCAGCATTCAGTTGTCTGCCTTCACATGATCTAACTGAATGGGACTCTTACATCGACTGCTTCTCTTCAGTTCCGACCTATTATCAACTTTATTGTCATATTTTCTCATCCAGCACAAGATCAGATGAAAAACATTTCAGCATTGTACCTCTAAAAGCCAAAGGCAAAGTCAAACACTAATAAGAGAACTTCTTTTTACCACCAAGACAGTGCTCATCGCACATGGTGAAGAAGAGTTTCTAGAGCATTGCAAGAGCTTTGCACTAGCTTGCGATGGATTTCGACTAACCATCTGTCTAAAGACAACAACGTTTACGGCACAAGGTATGTTGACTGCACCAGAAGTTTCAATAATGCCACTCTAGAAGTTGTGCACAGGTTCTGCTACCTAGGATCAACTGTATTGGATCATTTTATCTCTAGAAAATTAGATTAATTATTATGCCTGAATGGCAGACACCACATTTGACCAACTGATCAAGCACATGTGGGGTAACAGGAAACTAACATTGAGCACCAAGATAGGGGTGCACCTGATGTAGATTTTGAGCATGCTGCTGTATGGTGAAAAGATCCAGGCTTCCTACAGAAGTTAGGAGAAAAGGCTAAACACCTTCCATAAGTACTGCCTCTTCGGGATCTACAAATCAAGGAGGAAACCAAAATTCTTGACATCAAATTATTTGAGAAAGCAAAATTGGCAAATGTAATCACTACTCTCAAATACAGATGTCTCCTGTTATATAGATGGATAAATCTCCACCAAATGGAGGGTGGATGTGTTACAAAGGATCTCCTGTATGGAGAAATTGCAGATGCTTTTAGACACTGGGCCAACCAAGACTCAGGTTTGAGGACATTTGCAAGACAGGATTGAAAACTCAACATCAACACTGCAAGCTGGGACGATATAGTGGGCTGCATTGTGCCAGGGAATCAAAGAGCCTGAAGAGAGGTGGTTGAGAGAGAGGAAACAAAGAGAGGAAAGATTTAGATAACGGTATAGAGTCATACAGGGTACCCTTTAAAAGTTTGGGGATGATACCAAACTGCAAGGGTTGCAAGTGCTTTGGAGGAAAGGATTAAACTTCAGAATGATCTGGAAAAACTGGAGAAATGGTTTGAAGTAACCAGGATGGAATTCAGCCGGACAAATGCAAAGTTCTCCACTCAGGAAGGAACAATCCATTGCACACATAGAAAACGAGCAATGACTCCCCAGGAAGCAGCACTGAAGAAAGAGATCTAGAGTCATAGTGGATCACAAGTCAAATGTGAGTGTGCAAGTGGGACGCTATTACAGAAAAAGCAAACACCATTCTGGGACGTGTAAGCAGGGACATTGTAAGCAAGACACGAGAAGTAATTCTTCTGCTCTACTCCATGCTGATTAGGCCTCAGCAAGACTACTGTGTCCAGTTCTGGGCAGCACATTTCAGGAAAGATGAGGACTCTCAGCCAGGTTATCAGCAAGTCCTACCAGCCCGTTAAATGCTCCAGAGCCCCTCCTCAGGAAGGGTCTCATTTAGTAACAGAAGAGCCAATGCAGAGCCTGAATAGCACTGCCACCCCCAAATCATGGTGAGGTGACCTGTCGATCTTAGTCCAACTCCCCCACCTGAGTCCAGATCTCATCTCTACTCAGGCACTGCCCCTGGCCTTAGGCTTGTTGACCAGAGTCACGTCCCTCACTGGAATCAAGGGAGGTTCATCCCACTGGAACTCTTCTCCAGGGACAGCAGCTGAGACCAGGCTTCCTGGATGCCAGCTGCCAGCAGCCCTCCATCTAGGGGTCTCCCCTCTCCGGAAGCAAATCTTAGCGGCTCCCCATCCTACTGGCTTCCCCAGAGAGCTCCTATTCTAGTCTTCCACCTCAGTCCTCTGGCTCAAGCTTCTCCTGGGAACTCTCCTCACAGGATTCTCCTGTCTCCCGTTGGAGTTCCCCTCTAACTGAACTTGGGTAGCCCTCTTTACGTTCAAGTGCTCGTTTAAATCAGTAACCTGGGGCAGCCAATTCCCCCTGGTGGGCCTTCATAAGGCAGTCACAGGCCAACTGGGTCTTAACTCCCCATAAAGAGCAGCCACCCCCGACATATCACCCCCAGTGCCCCCCCTTTTTTTAACCTTGCTCTTCCCTGGGCAACAGAGAGCAGGATTAGCCAACATTCACATGTCGACAGAGAGCGTAGGAAGTTCCAAGCCACCGCTGGCAACTCCCCTGTTGCAACAGGTGTGGTGGTGGGCTCTTTTCCAATTTACTTTTTGGTCCGTACTTTGTCATGGCCCACCAGCAGCTAGAGCCAATACAGAAAAACCTGAACCCTGTAATTCTCAGCTGCTGTTTGGCAAATGAGTCCACTTTGCATTGAAAGGTAGCGAGCATGTTTTTCTTCAACCAATTGTAGTCTTTCCTAGCAGGCACCCAGTGATCCCCGGAGAGGTAGAGGTGCACGCTATGCCCTAGGGCAACACATCTTGTATTGGGGCTCAGTGCTCTAACCTTAGCTGGAATTCAGTCTTGTCCTACTCTTCCGATGCCTAATTACTTCTGAGGACTTACGCTGAGTTATCCTTCCGGCTGTTTTCCTTTATCATGCTTTCCAGCTGGGGGGAAGGGGTACTTCCTACTTCTTGGTCCGAAGGGAATCTGCCAGACCCCCAGCCATGCCTCTCTCTTCCTCAGGGAAGTACTAGGAAACTGTAAGTTGTGTCTCCACCAGAATTGTATGTGGGCCACACGCTGACTAAAACCTCTCATATTCTTCAGCACATTGTAATTCAGGGGGATATGCATGCCCTGTAAATTAGGCCTGCCAGCTATTGTGGGGTGACCAACAATACCAGATTTTCCTCACTGGTGACCCAGTAGAAGCCTTTGGGAGCACCCTTCTTGAGTACACTGAGATGAACACCCTGTCGAGTGAAGGTCATGCTTTACCCACCCTATCTTTTTCTTATTCTCTCCAGTTACAACAGCTTGAGGCTTACTCCCTTGTCATCAGGGCTGGTCCTGGATGATTGGAAAGAAGCAAAAATAAAGCTCATCTTTTAAAAAGGGAAGGAGGAGGGTCTCGGGAACTAAAGCCTAGTAGGCCTTGCCTCAGTTCCCAGAAAAATCATGGAACAGGTCCTCAAGGAATCCTTTTGAAGCACTTGGAAGAGAGGAAGGTGATCAGAAACAGTCAACATGGATTCACCAAGGGCAGGTCATGCCCAACCAACTTGATGGCCTTCTCTGATGAGATGATTAGCTCTATGGATATGAGGAAAGCGGTGGACGTGATATATCTTGACTTTAGAAAAGCTTTGGATATGGTCTTCCAAAGTATTCTTGCCAGCAAACTAAAGAAGTATGGGCTGGTTGGATGAATGGACATTAAGGTGAACAGAATGCTGTCTACATCATCAGGATCAACAGGTAGCAATCAATAGCTCGGTGTCTAGTTGGCAGCTGGTATCAAATGGAGTGTCCAAGGCTTGGTCCTGCAAGTTTGCAGATGACACTAAGCTGGGGGAGTGGAAAATAAGCTGGAGGGTAGGGACAGAGTAACCTAGACAAACTGGAGGATTGGGCCAAAAGAAATCTGATGAGTTCAACAAGGACAAGGGCAAAGTCCTGCACGTAGGGTGGATGAATTCCATGTACTGCTACAGACTGGGAACCAACTGACTAGGCAGCAGAAAAGAACGAGACACTGGGTAGGAGTCAGCAGTGTGCCCTTATTGCCAAGAAGGCTAACGGCACATTGGGCTACATCAGTAGGAGCATAGCCGGCAGATGGAGGGAAGCGACTGTTTCCTCTCTTCGGCACTGGTGAGGCCATGTTTGGAGTACCGCCTCCAGTTTTGGATCCCCACTGCAGAAAGGATGTGGACAGATTGGAAAGAGTCCATTGAAGGGCCACCAAGAATAATTAGGGGAGGGGGCTGGAGCACATGACTTATGAGGAGAGGTTATGGGAACTGGCCTTGTTTAGTCTGCAGAAGAGAAAAAATGAGGGGGGCGGGGGCGTTGTGATAGTAGCCATTAACTACCTGAAGGGGTTCCAGGGAGGACGGAGCCAGTCTGGTTTCAGTGGTGGCAGATGGCAGAACAAGGAGCAATGGCCTCGTGTTGCAGTGGGGAAGGTTGAGATTGGATATTAAGAAAAAAGTTTTCATGGTGTGGGGGTGTGAAGCACTGGAATCGGGTACCTGGGGGGATGGGGGAATCTCCATCCTTAGAGGTTTTTAAGGCCCAACTTGAGAAAGCCCTGGCTGGGATGGTTTAGTTGGGGCTGGTCCTGCTTTGAGCAGGGGTTGGACTAGATACCTCCTGAGGGTCCTTCCAACCCTCATCTTCTGCGATCCTCAACAAAGATTTTATCTTTGATCCTCTGTACCCACGTATATCACAGAATCCCCTGGGCCCCCAAATCGTTGTGAGCTCGTCTCTTCCATTGGAGCGAGCTTTTCCACCAAGCCAACCCAGGGAGGGTCCTGAACCGCCATCCCTGCCTCACCAGTGCTGGAGCAAAACCCAGTATATCGCTCTCCCAGTACAGCTTCTCCTTGGCTGGACATTTCTATACCACTAACACAGGGGGTTTCCCTTCAGAGAGAGCTGAGGTATGGCCTCCTGAGTGTCCTCCAGAGTAGTCTGTCTCCTCTTCTGCAGAACCCAGAACCTGTGGCATCCAACCCGCTTCTTTGACCAGTCAACATTACTGCTGTCCTTTATACAAAAAATGGTTTCATTCTCAAACATTTGTTTAAAGCGTTTCCCTTAGGCCCAGTGGGAAATGGCAGTTCTTTGAAAGTTTGTTCGGAAGTATCAGAGAGGTCTAATTTTATATTTTAAAAAATCTGGTTAGTCTACAGCTTAAACATTCATGGGAATGGGTTAGTCCACAGCTTAAACATTCCTGGGGAAAAAAGGAAGATTTTAGTCCATTTATAAATCAGATCTTAACAGTAGAATTTAAAAATAACTAGCCAATCTACGACTCAGTTTTATAATTCTTAGGTGTGTTCTCCACTCTTGGGGGGAAATGAGAGGTCTTAGCTCCATACACCAACGATAACCAAACAACGTCACGGCAGATGGGTGTGTGAGATTGAGGTGATCAGATTCCTGTTTACTTTTAAAAAACGAGTATTTGGTTTCATCTAAATCTTCTGCGTGAAGAGCTTTGAGTTGCCTGGCTGCTGACACCCACCCTAACTGGTACCCCGGAGGGAAACCCAAGAGAGGACATTACTATTCCTTCAAATCTATTCCATCTTCCCTCAACTTAAAAAATAAAAGTTAAAATAAAAGTCAACGCTGCATCCGCAGGGCTCCAGAATAATTAATAAATAAACCAAGTGCTTACAGCCCACAGCCTGACAGCTTAAAGTGTGCACAAAGAGGGGAAAAGAACAACCAGCAAAAGAGCCAAAGCCATCCTTTGAATGTCAGCGCCCAAGCGCTCTCGGAGACGACGGATTTATGCATCTGCTCCAGCAAGCCAGTTCAGAGAGACCCTTTCTCGACATCTTGCCCTGATCTCATTCTCAGAAGTCGCTTACTTTTCTCCCCAACTTTCTGCTTTTATTGTTTAAACATTCATTGTTTTCTTCCAGAGGAGGAAGAAGAGAAAAGGCTGGGAGGAAGAGGGGCAGAGTGGAGAGGGGAAGCAACTAAAATTGTTAAAGTTATTTAAAACAACCACAACAAAAAGATATTCTTGTCTGCTGAAAGAAAGGTTTCAAACTAGTTTGGATTTTGGACTTTGAAGGAGCTGGGCACATTGGCTCCCTCAACAATCTTCAGATTTCTCTCTGCCTGTTGCGGTCGGGGAAGGTGAGGAACAACATATGTTAGGAGGACAAATCTTTGCGAAGGTTTTGCTAATTGCAGTTGGCCACACTCTGCAGTGTCTGTTATCACTCCACCATGGGGAGGGCAACAGGGTGCTCAAAACAAGAAGGAAAAAAAAGACATTTTTCTTCTTTCTCTGAGTGGCTGGAGAGATGCAGAAATACAAAGAAAAAGCACGGGAGGGCAAAAAATAAATAAATGACCCAAGGCTGCTTCGGAGACCTCCATTCTCTCCTATCAGCTTTTACAGGGGGCAATACATTTTATTCATTGCCAGGTCTGACTTATCGCAGCCTTGTTTTAATGAGGTATAATAAGGGGAACATTTTGTAACAACACGGTTCCTCTATTTTATCCGACAAACAGCTGTGTCATGGCCGTGGCTGGGAGAATGAATCATATCTCTCTGCCTGCATATGCTAACTCCCATGTAATTACCCTTGCATCTTAAATAAAGCAGGCCCTAAACCTGTCGCTCAGATTACAAGCGAACGGTGCAGACCTCTATCGTTGCAATTAATTTATCACAGGAACTGCTGAGATTAGAGACTGGGATTAAAACCCAGAGCCTGGAGGGTCCTGGAGCTCTGTCAGGGAGCGAGGGACAGGAGCTTTCCTGCTATGGCTGGGCAGGCTGTACCTTAACTGCAGCAATATGGGGCGGGGGGTCCCCTTTAAATTATTCACGCGGGTTTTTCACAGAGGCTCTTTGAGGGCATATTTCTCCCTGAAATGTCAGGAAATAGAAAGTGAAGGGAACTTTGCCCCATATTATGTCTATTAATGAAACGTAACTGGAAAAAGGACCCCATTCAGGGATATATTTTCTCCTGTGTGTGTGTGTGTTGTGTAGGCATGCAGTGTGTGTATATTTATATGTGTGTGTATTTATATAGAATGTGTATGTGTGTGCGTGCGCGCGTGCAACCTCCCCCCCCCCGAACATCCCCTCAGAAACTGGAAACTGAAGTCTTGTGCCCATCTATTCCTCTACTACATATGTGTGAGTACACAGGGATTGCCAGGCTGAACAGCCCCAGACATCCTGCCTCCAACAGCGGCCAGCACTGGATGGTTCAGAGGATGGCGTAAGAAACCCCCGGCAAGCATAGGTGAGAATCTGTCCCGTAAAGGTCTCATTCACCCCTAACAGAGACTGGTTTAAACCCTGAGGCATGACGTTTTTATCCCGTCCAGGACTCCTTGTTTGCATTAACTATAACAACTGTGGCTTTAGCCATACGAACATCTAATTCGTCTTTGACCCTCAGCAACACACCATGGCAATGAGTTCCTGCGTCTAAATAGCCGCTGAGCGACAAAAATATTTCCTTTGATCACTTTGGAATTTGCCACGTCGCAATTTCGTTGAGTGTCTCCCTGTTCTCGTGGTCTCTGCCTCTTGGTTACATACTGCTATCGTGTCCCCTTCCTAAAGTAACAATCCCCATTTTTTTCAGTCTCTCCTCGTACGAAAGACAGGCTCACTGTCTGTTTTCCCGTTTCGCTGCCCTGCACTCACCACTTTGTTACTATGTGGGTTTCCTCTGAGCGTGGAGCTGCCCACACTGGGCTGCGTTCCTAGGGCTGCTCCCGAGTACCCCAGCACTCGTGCACACTGGAAAGCTGCCTTTCACACAGAGTTTATTATTCTACGTTCTTAGGGGTCTGGCCCTTACATATTTCCCCCCTCCAGGGAAAAAGAGGCACCGAAGCAGAATCAAACCTAGGCCTGGTCTGCAAAGAGTTGTACTGGGTTAGCTGTGCCAGCGAGGAGCACGATATGCCACGAAAACAGAAAGGAAGCTAAAAGCAGCGTGGCTTATGTGTGTTACACCCCGTGATATCAGTATCACTGCTCCGTGCTGGGGGGCCTTTCCCATTTCTGCTGTCCCAGAGTAATTAAAGCAGTACCCGCTGGGTGTGTGGACAAGTCCTTATACAACACAGAGATTTGTGCACACAGATATCAGCAGAACAGAAATAACCATGGGCTTCCTAAACCCTACAATACCCATTTCACTTTTTGAGAATGCCACCAAAAAAACCCCCAAACAAATCAGCATCAGAGATTTTCTTCTACTCAACACCGTTACCTAAAGCGAGTCCAGCTGTTCATTTCTCAGGGTGATAATCATTCCTTCGAAGGCCAAACCCCGAGATGCTTCACTCAGCCTGAAGCCGAAAACAAAAAATCCCATTGATCCCAAGGGTTGTTTTACGTGGATTTGGAATACAGAATTTTGCATCTGGCTTTAAAACATGAGAGGTGATACGTAGGGACGTCCCAGAGCCCTGCTTGTCAGAACAGGCTGGGGTTGAGACCATAACACACCACTGCACACCGTCTATCACTGATGTATTTATTACATCTCTTAGGAAACAAGAATAGGAAAGAGTCAACGTCCTTCCACACCTGCACAGAGATTGCTCCAGTCTTGGTCCTTGTGACCAGTCCTAGAACTGCCAACATACGTCGATCCACGTGCAGGGAGTTCTCCTACGGCAGCTCACAATAGCCCCTCTGGGGGGAATGGAGGAGCCACATCCTTCTACCTCCACAGTCCCCCACCCCTAAGTCATGCCAGGGTCTGCCTGTATAGATCTTACTGCAGGCTCAAACCCCAGTCCGTAAAACAACAGAATACAGGGCAGGCTTAAAGGAACACAGGCTGGTTAAAAAAAAAGATCTCTCTCCTCTCCTCTGTTCCTGGTAATGTCTGACTTTACGGCACCTGAAGGAACTCTGAAAACGTAAGTTTCCTTACGTTACTAAAGCTGGTGGGTTTGGGGTTATTGCGGGGAGGGGCTGTGTTCTGTTTTGGTTTTTTTTTTTTTTAATTTTTCTCAGTTTGGACCCCGAAAATAATTTACTTGGTTGCACTTTCCCTTCAAGTCACTTTCTAGTCAATTTGACATTGCAATGGCTTAAGACCGTAGTGTTTGAATTCCTTACATTGTGGGGAAGGCCTGTTTTTAAAAAAAAAAAAAAGAAGAAGAAAAAGAAATGTGGGTTTCTATTAGATGTATTTTATACATTTGTTTTAAATTACAGAATTGTTTCTCTTCTCAGGTTATGTAAACACTTTATAAAAAAATAACCCCTAGGTTTGGGAACACATCTGTCCTCGCTGTCTCTTGCAGCTTTATGGAAATAGCTACAAACACCTAACTTAGAGCAGGAAACCTTGAGAGAGGCCAGCCACTCTTCTGGTGGGTGGAGGGGCCTCAGAAGATGAGAATTGTTAGACTGGATTGGATCTGAGATCCACCTAGCCCAACATCCTCTTTGTGACCCTGGCCAGCGCCCAAAACTTCAGAGAAAGATAAACAAAAATGAAACAAACAAACAAAAAATCACACCCACTCGCTACAGAGGGAAATTCCAGACTAGCCCATCCACTGGGAAAGTTTCATGCCGAATCCTGCCAGTGGCTTATACTCTGCTGTGGTGCTGAAGAGGGGAGTGTACTCTTGCCAGGAGGCTGCAAATATGCCTTTCTATTTTCTGCCTCCCAACTGGCAGCGTTTCCCCACCCACCCAAACAGACTCTGCAATGTTTTTAAAATGCAGCCAGCAGCTGGAAACTAAGGAGACTTCTGTCTTCTATTGAAAGTCTCCCAGCAAAGCGCAGCCTTCCCCGGACCACCCTGGGTCATGTAAATTCAGCAGATTATCCATCCCTAACTCTCCTCATCTATCACCCGCTCTACTATCGATCTGCTCTTCCGAGTAAATGGGGCCCAGGCTGTCCATTGCTGAGTCCTGCAAATCCAGCCAGACGCACGTGTGACTGCCCAGGAGAACAGGGAAAACAGGTTCAGAAATGCTGGGTGACAGCCATTGCCCAGCCTGAGCCAAGCTGATCTGTGGTCGCTGCAGTGGGAGCATACGAAACCGTGAGAGTCGCTACAACCCAGGAATATTCATACGTCGGGGCAGGATTGCCTGACGCCGGTACAGCTGCAGGGAAGTCACTTCTGCTTCGTGACACAGCATCTCATGACTGGTTAAGTGCATTGGGAGCAGCAGATTTCCCTCCTCCAATACATAATGGCACAGATCACTGCCGAACACAGGACCCCAGCAAGATGGAGCACACCTCAGTTCCCCAGAGTAATTCTTGGCGCATGGCTGTGGAGCTCCTTACTCGCCATGGCACACTCACACTCAGTGCTGTGAAATTCACCAGTTCCAACCCCCGCGAGTCCTGACTAGACTAAACTCTGCTCTCTGTTGCACCCACACAAACTCAGCGACGCTGCACAGGTGTAACCCAGCCCCGTACCAACCACCAGCTGCTGGGGCTTGGAATATTCCGCAGAATTCACAGAATTCTTCCACGGGCTCTTAGTTTTCCTGAAAAATGCGTTTCTAGCCCACAGTTTTGCAAAGAGAACTTTGAAAATAGAACCAAGGCAGTGTCATCTTCCTGAGCCCGTAGACAGCCGCACCTACCAGCTCAGAGAGGGCCGAACTGGTCCGTTCACCTTAATGGAGCGTTGACGCTGAAACTGGAAGATGGCCGTTGAAACGCCAACATTGTTAATTCATTTAACAGCTGGTCTTTTCAGCAGAAACACGCAGCTCCAGTACTTCTCCCTGAGCCCCTAGCTGCTAAAGATTTTACCTAGGCATCATCGTTACATCTGAGCCTGAATCTCACCTCATCCCATTTTGTATCTTCTATAGCACACTAGTCTTGTTATTTACAAGAGTCACGGTTGCAAATGTCTCAGGGTTCCCCAATCTCTGGTTTCAAGAGAGAAATGGAGGCAGAGCAGGGTGGGACATGCAATGCCTTGCACGCCATATAAGTGCTGCCATTAAGAAGACAACAATATGCACACACGGAAAGGCACCAAAATCCAGAAGGGTGCCCCTGGCATGGAGCAAAGAAGCCGACAGGGTTTTAAATAAAAATTAAGCAAACATCAAGTTATTGTAATGGCTGACATCAGAGGCTCCAAATCTCTGGCTAGGAGAGGACGAAAAGAGAAAGCTCTGATGCATCCCTTCTTCCCCAGAGCTTCTCAAGGAACACAAATAATAAGGGCGTGGAGGAGGAAGAGGAGGAAGGTCTGACTTTAATTACAAAGACACACACTCACCAAATGCCACAGAAACCAAAGCAAACCAGGCAGCCCCATATGTCATAAGGATTAAAGGCACGGTTCCCACTTTCTAACGATGCTTTTACAGAAACCGTTCCACTGTAAAACTTTATGATTTGAATCTTTATAGCCGCCAGCAGAGCACATGTTCACTGCCTTAAATTATAACTTAATCTCAATAGAATTTATACTTTCCAGCCCTCTTTAGAGAAAGAGAAGAGGTAAAACGTCCTGCCCCACTGCCCACCTGTTCCCTGGACCACAGCCTCAGGAGGTGCCACGTGTTGGGTCCTGGAACCGCAGGACTCTGACCAGCACACATCTGGAAATAGCACCCAAAAACTGAGGGAGCACGGTGCATACAGGGCACTGTTCTGGCTCTGTGAACCGTTCAAACGATATTAGAACCAGGAGGGTATCGAGAGACGTGGCAAAGAGGTGAGGAGAGGCAGAGAACTCAGCCACACCACGCCAAGGACAGACAGGGAAGGAGTGCAGACTGCACTCGGTACACCTTGGCTTGTTGTCTTCTCTTCGCCGGGGCAAGGGTGAAGCATCGTGTGACCTTAAAATTAGTCAGCTTCCTTTCATGCCATTGCCCATGAGGAGCTGTTGACTGCAGATCCCGGCACAGCTGGACGAGATCATTTAACTGATTATACTTTATCACCCGAAGGAGACCTCGGAAAGTGGCATGGAGCAGTAACCCCTAAGAGCTCTCTTTTTTCAGGCCTCTGTTCTCTTCTCCCCACTGTTCAATGGATATGGCAGGACGGGCTGTTTGGACAGCCACACCATTGCTCTGTGGATGGCCAGCAACTCTGACCCTTTTCAAAGAACCCAGAGAACTCAGTATTTCTCCTTTCCCAGTGCCAGGCCAAGACTGGATGAGAGTGAACTAGCTGCAGCTTAAGTCCGACAAAAATAAAGGAAATGTTACTAAATGTGGCAAAGCCACACAGAGAGACTGGCAAGCTGGCATCTCCTCCATCATGGAGGGCATTTGCCTGTCCTTTGCTAAGTGCTTTTCGATCCTTGATTGCTCTTGAATTCTCAGAAAAGCTCCATGGCCAAAGCACCTTTTTCCACCTGGATGTCCGCTCGGTGATGGATGAGATTGTACCTGCTGAAAACCAAGAGGCCACCTTGCAGATTGCCTCGCAGCAATGAAGGGCTTCTCTGCTCACAGCGCGCTCGTATTCCCCATCTGATGAGCTATGTGCAAGCAGGAGAACTCCGTCTTTCTGCCTCGCACTCTTCCTTTACGGAGATCTAACTAGTGAAGATGCAGGTGCTCTCTGTAGGAAGTGCAAAATATTTTCTCAGTGACTTTGTCCTATTCACGGGGACATCCACCTGAGTTTCCCTGAGGATACTGCACATACCAGTCTGTCCCAATCTCTGTATACGAGAGCTAAGGGAGAATCCAGCAGTGCCCTTCCATACAGCATCTACTGCTGGGAGTGAGATGGGAGTGTACAGCATGCCATCTCTCAGTCAAAAGGCTAATGTGTCCTGGAGAAATTCTGAAGCATGATCAAATCTGGCTGACCTGGTCTTTATTTTTTTCTCACTATGTGGATGCCCAAATCATCCTGACTCCACTGCATGCACAGGTGGAGAATTTTATGGGAAGCCAGCAGCTCGCCCCTTGCTGGAGAGGAATAGCTCCGTTTCAGTAGCTCTCTCTTCTTACCTTCCAGGCACTGGAAGGGCACGCTGCTGAGATAAGGCTCTTCCTCGCTGGGCAGAAGGGAGGATGAGAGGCCATGGTGTTCACGTCAAAGAATTAGGGCTTCTGTGACCAGGATGGGGCTGATGGATTGTCAGCCTCTTCGCCTGTCTGGCTGCTGGGACGGCACAGAAAAACGAAGCCGAAACATCCAGGGCTCTGGGTGGGATGGGGCAGGATGTCCAGGTTGAGACAGAAGCCCAGAGCCAGAGTGCCCTGATTTTTGTGTCTGAAGAAAAAGCAGCTGACTGCATCATTCCTCATTGTTACTGAAAAACCTGCCACTGAGGATCCGAATGCCAGGATCCACGGTTCCACACGCTCTCTGCTAGATGCTGATCCTCTCTGTTTAGCCAGTCTGAGGTCGAGTCAAGCTTTGGCATGAAGTACCTGAGTTCTCTTCCACCCAGCTCAAGAGAGACATGGCCTCTGTCTGGAGAATGGAGGGCTTTAGTATCCTCAGCCAACACCTCCAATTTAGGAAGCCTGCAGACGACATGTCCATCCTCAGGAGGGTGCCCCCAGAAAAGACGACACACTCTTCAATTCTAGGACAGCACAGAGCTTGTGAACAAGTCTGGAGAGGCCTTTCATACATCAGGCTTCTCCACTGTTCTTAACACTTTCCCCAGGGTCTGATGGGGTACAAGACGCGTCCGTGGAGAATGAGATGATACACTTCGGGAGGACCCTGCAAGTTTCTGCTCTCGTCTCTCTTCATCTAACTCAAGCAGCACACCTAGAATCTGCCAGACTTCACCTTTCATGGTGTCACGTAAGTGTAGGAAAAAACTTCTCCCTGAGTTTCTACTTCTAGTTCTTCTAGGCTGGCGTCCAATAACTTCACTTCTCCAGAGGAAGGCGGGGTGACCTTCGTTTCCTGGCTGTTGCAGAACTTTTCCTGCTCTCTCTTTGATGTAGATTGGATCTCACTAGAGAGCAGGGTGAACATTTCCCTTGTAGTTTGGTTCCTGGGCTGCCTGGATTGAATTCTTTGATATTATTTTTTAATTCAGTGTCATCAGATAGACTCTAACACAGAATCTACCGTGGAACCTTCATTAGGCCTAGGGAGAGAAGCGTATTCTCAGGGCATATGGATCTGGATCCAATTCCACGAGATCAGGGTCCTCCAGAAAATCTCTTTTAGACAGACAGGTGTTTGAATGTCTGTTTTTCCAGAAATGGATCCAGTGGGGGTGGGCCCTCTGGACAGCTGAGCTCTTGCTGTGGGTCATAGATGGGGTGGAGAAGTGGTGGGTGTTTTATCAGAGTGCTTAGCCCACCTGGCGAGGTCTGAGAACCGCAAGGACAATGGTCCAGCCATTAATGATCTGTGCCGGCCTCACCCACAGCGGACGGACGAAGGGGGGTTGGCAACTACCTGGGGCCCCAAGAGAAGGGATCTCCCATGTCAGACTTCAGACTGCGAATTCCGTCTGTCACTCCCGCTCCTCTGCCCTGTCCGCCACGATGAAAGGCCGGCCTGGGGCAGGGAGGCCGGCCACAGAGAGCACAGCTAGGAAAGCTCTCCAAGGCCTCTAGCCGGAGGCCTCGTGTTTTAGATGGAAATGGCCCAACGGGGAATTCAAAAGCACGAGGGGAAAAACACAGTTATTTTGCAATTGTGCTCAGAGGAAAAGCGACCCGTGCGGGAGGAGCCTGTCTGGTTGACAAGCCTGACCCCTCCTCCTATGGGGCTGAACATGGGAGAAAACCCGTCCCCGGGGTGATGAGATTGGATGAGAGACGCGGGACCTCTGCTCGTGTGCTGCCGTGACAGCTGGGGCTCCCGCTCACAAGCCTCCATCTGCCTGTTTGGTGTCACCAGTCTGACGTTCGGTTCCTGCCAAGGGCTTGGCACAGCCCAAGTTGGGGGATTCGGGACACGGCGACAGCTGACTAGGCACTCGGGGTTTTTCCTAAAGTAAAGAGTGTGGGTGATGTTTACGGCTTTACCCAGGGTTTGATCTCTTCACGCAGGGTCAATACCTGACTGCACTGAAGTCTGGCAAAACAAAGTGTTACCTGGGTGTTAGTGAATCGTGTGTGTTTTATTATGTTGTTTTCGTGCATCCAGAGATTGTGCGATAGGGACCTTTCACAGATGAGAAAACTGAGCCACGGAGAAGTTAAGTGACACACCAAAGGCTACAAAGGGAGTCGGTGTCAAAGCCAGAATAAGCCCTCGGGCTTCCCTTCCCTGCCACTCTGCACTCAGACAGCTCCTCTCCAGGTATCTGCTGAAACATGCAGGTGTTCACTCTGTCAAGGACTCTCAAGATGCTCCGCAGGGCTAACATGGCGCTAACCCATTGGGTGACAATGAAGAGGTCTCATTTTATATTGGGAATGACGATGCGCTAGTTTTACTGCGACAGGATTCGTGCATCTACATAACTTTAAGGCAAATATGGAAGACGGTTATTCTGATTTGAATCCAACGTTATTTTTTTTTAAATCAGCAGCGTGGTGGGCACTATGCAGTCAGGAACGAAGACAAAGGACTGGTCCAGGAATCAATCTGAAGGTATGTCTACACTCTAACAGCTACGGCCACAGCTGGACCACTGTTGCACGTCAGTGTAGACGTTCACTGCAGTGATGGAGGGGCACTCCCGTCCCTAGAGTTAATCCACCTCCCTGAGAAGCGGCAGCTAGGTTGACCGAAGAATTTTGTCTACACAAGGGGCTAGGTGATCCTACCAACGTTTCTCTGGGATCTCGAATTTTTCACATTGTTGAGCAACTTGGCTAGGTCGACCGAACATTTTCATGTCGACTGATGTCAATTCAACCAGCTGCAGGTGTGCAAGGGCTGTTCTACACTGGAAAGGAACATCAGCATAGCGATGTCTCTCAGGGACGTGAAAAATCCACACCTGGAGACGCAGTTAAACCTGGGCATAGACAACGCTAGTTCAACAGAAGAATTCTTCCTTCGATCCAGCTACCACCTGCCAGGGAGGGGATGCCGAGAGCAATCAGAGAACCGCTCCTGTGTTACAGCAGCACCATTGTACCACAATAGTCTTTTAAGTGTGGACATCAACCCAGACTCCTCCGGGAGACCTTGTCTGCACTAGAAAGTCTTGTCAATGCAAGTTACAGCCGTGATTGAAAAGCGTTGTGGTTACGACTGGGCCTGTCCACACAGCACTCGGTGCTCTAGCATCGACGAGAGCCGTACGCTGTGAGGAGCCATGTCACCGTGCAGCTCGCCAGCTTGCGCCACCAGGAGCTGTGGGAAGGAGGAGAGGATCGCAGTGAATGAGGGGTGTGGGTGCACTGATTTCCATCCCATCATTCCATGGGTTTCTAACTGCCCTGTGCTGCATTTTTCAACGGCCGCAGTTTCCTGAGTGCCCACCACCTCTCTCCGAAAGGATGGATCCCGCATTGCTCTCCGCTTTTGTTCTCGGTCTTCTGCAGACATCGCGGCTGGTCACGCAGTATATCCTCCCAGCCGGAACTGGAATCCGAAACACCTGACCTGCTGTGTGCCCTGTGCTACAGTTTGCATTCAAGGGGCATCTGCACACGGGGCACCACCACTTTTGGGTGTGTGAAACAAGCACCGAGTGGTGGAACCGCATCATTAGGCTGGTCTGGGATGATGAGCGGTGGCTGCAGAATTTTCACGTGTGCAAAGCTACCTTCATGGAACTCTGCGAGGAGCTCACCCTGCCCTGCGGTGCCAGGACACCAGAGAATGAGAGCTGCCCTCTTGGTAGAGAAGCATGCGGCGATCACCATGTGGAAGCTGGCAAGTCAAGACTGCTCCTGGCTGATTGCTAATCAGTTTGGAGTGGGGAAGTCCAGCGGTGGAGCTGTGTCATTGTAAGTGTGCAGGGCCATTAATCATGTTCTGCTACAAAGGACAGCAAGTCTTGGAAATGTGCGTGAAATCATTGATGGCTCTGCAGCAATTGGATTCCCTAACAGTGCTGAGGCGACAGATGGCATGCACATCCCTATGTTGGCCCCAAACCATCTTGCTACGGGTACTTCTCTATAACACATAAGGTCCACCCTCGGTGTCTCTCTGTCATCAGCACGGGTTGGTCAGGGAAGAAGCGCATGTCTCAGGATCACTGGCCTGTGGAAAAAGCTGCAAGCAGGGACTTGCTTTCCAGACCAAAAAATTCCAGTGGGGGATGTTGAAATGATCCCAGGAGATCCAGGCTACCCCTTACCACCAGGGCTCATGAAACCTTAGAAGGGCAACCTGGATAGCAGCGAGGAGCAATTCAGTGACAGGCTGAGCAGTTGCCGACAGTAAAAGCTCACTGGCGATACTTTTATGGCAGGTTAGACCCAAACAAGGAAAATATCCCCATGGCTATAGCCGTCTGCTGCGGGGTAATACTCGTGAAGCTACAGGTGAGAAGTTACTCCGTGGGTGGACCACAAAAGTGGATCGCCTTGTGGCTGTATATGAACAGCCAGATGTCAGGGCGATTAAAGGAGTAAACGGGAGCCACTCAAATCAGGGAGGCCTTGAGGAACTGTTTTGACAATGAGCACTGAAAAGGTGTGCCTGCAAACAGCACGGTGCTACGCTCTCACTGTATCCAGCTTGCACTGTGTACCTGTGAAGTGCAGTTGCCGTGTGCAAGAGACAAATAAAGATGGCTTATTCTGGACAGAGTATGTCTTTATTAAATAACAATTATTCACAACACACAAGAAAAGCTGAGCTGGAAGGGAGAAAGCAGGGAGAGCTGTGACAGCTGGGTGCAAGTCCAGCTATCGTTCTGGAAGCCGTCCGAAGGGGCGGAGTGAACAGGGTACCAGGACAGGCCGGGAGTCTAACAGGAATGTTTGGGGAGGGCGTGGAAAGCAAGTCTGCATTGGCTGCGTGGGGAGGGGGCTGGGGGGTGAGCATGCATGAATTCAGTCTGCAGCATTATGCGTGTCTCCCGCAGCTCCATTTGCTGTTCCTCCTTGGCTTTTACCATGCACTCGTGAGCTGCTATCGCTCACTCCTGGTTCTCCCTCCCCTCCTGCCTGTCAGTTTTCTAGTCTTCCAACACAGTGCGCCTCCATCTCCCCTTTTTTTCCTGCCTCAGAGGACCAGAAGAGTTCTTGGAACCTCTCTTTGCTTCTCCGCGGTTGTTTCCTTATTTGCCGCAGGCACTTGGCAGGTGTGGGGGATTCCCCTTAAGGGCACATCTGTAGAAGCAGAATGAACCATGACGGTGAATGCAATAACAGCATTGACGCCCTGCTGTAAAATACCCCTCTTTCTCACTGTCCCCTGGCAAGTGCACAGCTGGGCTATCAACCAGGGCATGGCGAGGCCTGTCACGCTGGGGAAAAGCGTCTGGATGGCGGTTTCAGATACTGACGCAGGTAGACTAACAAAGTTTCAAATTGTGCCACCATTTTCCACAGGCGGAGACCACAGAAGCTGATATCTCACTTCCGAGAGCAAGCAACGTGCTAGGGTGCATCTGCTCCATGTGACCAGCTTCAAAGCAGGTTCCTATGCTGCTCCCCGTGTGCTGCTTCCGTCCCTGCCCAAATCATTGCCGATTGGCGTGGGAAAGAGTCCTAAAATGGGGGAAGAAACAAAGCAGGTCTGCCAAGGAGTCTCCAGCAGAGGATTAGAATCATAGAATCATAGATTGGTGAGTACATCCAGAAAAGTTTCCTAGCGATCTCCCTGGAGGTTTTCCATGAGCTCAGTGTGTGTTAACACTCTCCTGCCTAGCTGAACAGGAGAATGGGAAACGCATGCAAACACAGCAACTCTTGTGCATTTCTCCCCCTTCAACTGGCTGGATCACGCAACAAAGCAAAGGACAGCTGCCTCTCAGGTAACTGAGCAGCAACAGCCCAAAAAAATCCAAACCAAACCAAAGCACTGACCCAAGCTGCTCTCTCCTGCATCCTGCACACCAGAGCTGAGTGCTGGGACTGGCTCGAACCCTCCTGGATAGAGAAGAGGCCCTGGCTCCACATATCAGCAACAGACCTGGTTCCCTGCTCTGGATCATCCTCCAATTCATCCTTCTCAACCATGACTTCTTTGTCTGCGTTGAACGTGGCGTCCGTTGCCGCCGGGCCCGCAGAGCTCCCCATGGGTCGTGAGGATGGCTTCCAGCTCCTTATGGAAGCTGCAGATCTTTGGCTCTGCAGCAGAGCAACGGTCTGACTTCCTGTCCTTTTCATATCCCTGCTGCAGCTCCTTGATTTTTGCCCAGCAGCGCGCCCTGTTCATAGCTCTCCTCCGCCAGTAAACAAGACATTTGACAGTACGTAGCGAAGTTCTATTGGCTGGAGTGAGGCTGGGACTGCACAGCCTCCTCTCCCACACGCTGGCCAGAGCCAGTGGCTCTGGTGTGCCCCAAGCGGGAGCGTGTTTGGTGCATAGAGCGGCCACGATCAGCTGGGAAGATGAGATGCGAGCTCTCCATGCCGACCAAGCAGGAAGTGGAATTTAAAGGGGGAGAGACGGATGGCTGCGGGGCAGCAGAGTTCTACTTCCACCTGCTGATCAGTCTGGCCAGACAGGCATTGTGGGACACCTCCTGGAGGCCATTTACCACAACATAACCAAGGGCGGCGTCGGCACCAATGCTTTGTTGCTGAAAGTTTGGCAAAACCGCTCACTGACAGGGTTTCATTTTGCCGTGAAACCAAGGGTGTTGGGAAGGCGAAGGGAGTGAGAGGGGAGTGCAGTGTGTGGACCACCACTGTTATGGGGCAAAAGGTTTGCTTTGGGCAGCAAAAGTGTCTAGTGTGAACCAGGCGTAAATCACCAAAACATTCCCGTTAGCCATGGCCCAGCGAGCCTGCCCCAAAGTGTTTATGCTGTAGACAGGGGACTAAAGAGAGCCCGCCCAGAGCCTGGAGGGGGCTAGGCATTGAGCACCATTTCCTCAAAGTTTTGTGGAAAAACAAACGAACGAACTAACAAGGAGTTCAGTGGCACTTTTAAAGACTAACAAATGTATTTATTGCATGAGCTTTTGTGGGAGAAAATCCCACTTCAGACACTTGAAATGGAAAAAATATAGTATAGGATGGAGGGATAAATATAAATATATTGTATTTTTTCCATTTTCAAGCATCTGATAAAGTGGGATCTCTCCCACAAAAGCTCACACGATGAATAAATTTGTTAGTCTTTACAAGTGCGACAGGACTCCTGGGCTATGTCTACACTGGCAATTAAAGTCGACTCAAGGAGGCTTAAGTCGATTTAAATTAAGCCACGTCCACACCAGGCTTTCATTAAGGCGACTTAAGAAATTCCTTAAGTCGACAGTATAATTATCACTCATTAGGTCGACTTAAACCTTAAGTCAACTCCTTAAGTCGACTTAAGGACAGTGTGGACGTAGAGTAACCCTTAAGTCGACTATATTAAGTCGACTTAAGGGTGGCTAGGTCGACTTAACAAAGTGGACTAAGTCAACTTAAAGCTAAGTCAAATTAGTCCACTTTGTTAAGTCGACTTTAATAAGGTCGACTTTAAGTCAACCTTATTATATCGACTTAAAGTCGACCTAACTTTTTCTAGTGTAGACATAGCCTTTGCTGGTTTTGCTGACCTAGACTAACCTGGCTACCTCCCTGGAACTTGTCATATTTTCTGAAGTGTTTCTGGCTGGGATGATTTAGGGGGAGTGGTCCTGCTTTTAGCAGGGGGTTGGACTAGATGACCTCATAAGGTCCCTTCCAACCCTATTATTCTATGATTCAGAGACTTTGAGTGGAAAAATTGGAGGAATTTTGGGAGATGATCTTATTGATTCAGATAAAGAATTCACTTTCACTCTCCCTGTGCTCCCATGCCCCCCTGAACCTGTTAACAGCTACGTTCACACAGGGAGATAGCTCGCCCACAGAGAAAGCAGAGTCAGGCTGAAGTCAATCTCTGTGCTCGGGGAAGAACAGAACATGTGGGGCTGCCTTTGCGCTCTTTGTTCTTGGGCTGCTGGTGGTCTGCTAGGCTCCATGATTAACCATGAACAACCCTGAGGCTGCTCTAACTTGTTGCACTATTTTCCATGGGAAGCAGAGAATAACCATTGTGCAGTGTGGACTTGGGCCACACTCCTGATAGGCCCCCAGAATACTGGAAGCTGGGCCCTCCAAGGTGGCCAGGGATGTCCTATGCACAGGTGGTGTTTTCAGTTGGGGTTATTTCAGCCCATTTTAATGCCTAGTTTTGTTGCATGAAGGGGGAGAATGGTGACAATGTTTAAATGCAGGACTTTGATCTTTCAAACCTCCAAAGATCTTGAATCCTCTTTGTGGTTCTGCAAACCTGGAAGTGAATCTAGGCAAGAAAAGCTGTCTACAGAACCCTATTCATTTCACGTTAAAGTCTCTTTTTAGGGTATTATTTCTTTGTTGGGATGACTTTGCCTAAATGAGTGACATATCATTTAGCATCAGAGGCGGCTTTTGGGGTGGGCGAAGCAGGTGCCTGCCCAGGGCCCCGAGCAGTAAGAGGCCTCATCACTCCCCCAAAAGCCAAGTCTGCCTCCCACCCTGCAGGACATATGGTAGAGAGCCAGGACCTGGGGCCCCCAGGGGCGGTTTGGGACCCTCAGTTGGTGCCTGAGCCATGGGGGTGTTTCAGGACCCACGGCAGGGGAGGGTCAGCCATGGGGCTGGCCATGGAGAGGCTTGGGGTCACCAGTGGTGTACCAGGGCACTGAGGCCAGCAGCAGGGATCCTATAGGGAGCCCCACAATGGGCCATCGCCTAGGGCCTCAGATAGCCTAAGGCCACCTCCGTTTAGCACCATCAGCCTTAGATACTCTCTGCATCCAGGCAAACGTGTGGAAAGCACACCAGGCTATTGCCTAGTAACAAATACACAGCAGGAAAATTGTAAGTTCTATCTAACTAGCTGGTAAGACAGGGGTTGGTGTCAAGTTGCGTTGTCCCATAGCACAGCCAAAAGGAGGAGGAGGAATTAAACTGCAAATATAAATGATTTGAAGTATGTTGAAAACTGTGCGCTCTGACCTCAGACCATAAAGAGAAGGGAAGGGGCAAGTTATTGGGTTGTGCCCGATCTGTGCAGGAGGTAAAACACTCATACGGCAGTGCTGATGGGCAGCCTAGAAATATCTATGACAGATGGATCGATTATTCTGCCAGCAATTTTCCTTGGGGCAATATTTGTCTGTCATGACCCCACAGTGGACCGACGATGCAATTAGGGCCTAATCCAATGTCCGCTGAAGTCAATGAGAGTCTTACCATTTACTTCAATGGCTGAAGGATCAGGCCACCAGGGACGGCGAAATATCACAGAGCTCTTGATGTGAACGGAAGTTACACACATGCAAAGAACAGAATCAAGAACTGCCAGGCTGAATTTTGCCCTTGGCTTAATAATTAACAAAAATACGGCACTGAGACTCTAAAAGGGATTCATCCTATTGAGAAAGGGAGGCAGTGATAGGAGTGAGTTGACCATGCACACAGCTCCAGGAGTGAGCACCATGTGGGTATCTGACAAGGACAGAGGCAAAGCTAGAGGCGTGTTTTCACCCACGTGTGGAAGCAGGTGTCTGTATAACGTGGCCAAGAGTCTGAGACTGGACTTATGATACCAGTGTGCGTGCACACGCATGTCTGGGGCCACGTTCTGCTCCCAAATCCAAAGTAACTTACCTGGCTTCTAGGGAGTTCTCCTGCTTTCCACTGCTATAAAGGAGCATGGTGTCATGCAGAGAGAGTGTGTGTGTGTGTGTGTAAATTTCACAGCAGAACTCCATGAACCCACTTTTTTCCGAATGACGACGGATACTTAAAGAAGACTCTCCTCACAGGTAAATAATTCAGAACAAACAACTCTAGGTCTGTTTGTGTAAGATCCGAGTATTGTTTTTTAAATGAGGTGATTAAATACAGGAGTGGGAGATGACATCTGTTGTCCTGAGGAGTCACCTTCACTCTGCCAGGGCCTCCATCTCTGGGGATCACTGCCTTTTTTTTAACCCTTTGAGATTCCCAGGGACGATCTGTCAGCAGGGTTATTAGCATTTCTCCCTAGATATTGACAGCTTGTCTTTTCTCCTTCCAACTAGTGAGTGATTTCTTCACACGCTCGCCAAATATAGCCAAATCACCATGGGAAACGTATCGACAGAGTCATATTAACAGCTGCTGAGCATTTACAGAGCCATAAGTTATACAAAAAGAAAGAGGCGAGGAAAACATGCATGGAAATAAACCAACTCTGATCAGCAGAGACAAGCATTTATTTAGGAGTTACTGGTTGGAACTATTTTTTATGCTTCAATTGTTAATAATAGGCTCCCACAAAAGAACAGCCTTAGACCAAATTAACTACTCCTCTTCCTTAAGCCCAAGCCTTGATGTTTTAAGATACCTGGACTTCGAGTATGACCTACCTGGATGTATCTCAAAGAAGGAAGAAGAGAAGGAATTAGCTTTTCAAGATGTTGCAGGGGTCTAACGTTCAGAATTCCAGGCCAAAAGTTGAGAATTCCAGGGCAAGGCACCTCTTCGTGCCAAGGCAGGGATTCGTCTAGGTCTGGGATCCAGTTCAGACCCAAAATGGCTCATTTAAAAAAGCAAGGAATGATCTTCGTTTTGTAAACTGAGTCAAGGTGTCACTGCAGTCAACGTGTCATGTTCCAGCCAGGGCAGAATGGTTCTCCTCAACATATTTTCCAGTGGTTCGTCCTGCCTGCTTTTCAAATGTCTCCAGGGATGACACTTCCACCACATGGGAGGCCACAGCAGTGTTAAACGTCTCAGTAATCAGGAAGATTTCCCTCAGATTAAGCCTATCATGTCCTCCTCTTAATTCCAGGCCATTACTCTAATTATATCCCTTGCTGTAATCCTACACAATCTCACCCCTTTTCAGGGGCTCACACCTTTCAGGTAAACAATTAGGGCCTGCATTAGGAGTTACTTTGCCGAGCTGCACACATTCAGCTCTTTTAATCTTCCCCCAGCTCCTAAATGACTCTTTTTTATCTCTAAATTTCCTCCAGTCTGGTAATGTCTTCAGGTAGAAAAGATTGCCCGGTGCAGCATGAAAAGAGTTGGTTCAATCTGTCTCACTCCCATGTCCCAAACATGAGGCGTTAGAATCAGAGAATCGGAGGGTCAAAAGGAACAGCAAAGATCATCTAGCCAAGTGTCTCTCAACCTTTCGTGGCCAGGGGACCCCTAAAGGTATTCGTTATTTTATGCGGACACCTGAGGAAAACTTCCTTGGAAAAGCCAATATATTCCAGCTATAATGTTCGTAATATCTGCCAACTACGCATTCCTGCGAGAACAATTCAGGAAACCAAATTCAATTCAATTTTACAAAATATAAGAAACCTTTATTTCTTTTAATTAGATACACAATGATTAAGCGCACAGCTTAAAACTAAAAATGATATTACTCAACTTTAATAGGAATTTTGGGCCCTCGTGTTCGAGCAAAGTTAATCTATTCTTGGCAAAAGGTTCGCCAAAGAAAGTCTTACGACGGAAGTTATGTCCAAGTGATTTCGACAGCAATGGTAACAGTGACAAGGAAATTTATAATGCCCCAGCTGCGCCAAAGGAGCAAGGTGGTGGCCGATGCGGATACACACCTGGGGCATTTTCAGTCTCCCAGGCACGAGTTGGATCGGGCTGTTGCTCCGTCCCACAATGGGGAGGGGTGGGGGTCAGTCAAGAAACACCTTCACTGTTCGTGGAGCACCAGCTGAGAAACCCTGCTGGTCTACCCCCTTCATTTTATATGTTCCTTATAACATGAAGCACTGCGGACTCACTATCGCAAGTCAGCATTTTTCTGGGAATTTGTCTCTTTTATATACCCTTTTAAAAAACACCCGTGGGACAGAGTGTCCATCAACTCCTCACCAGCCTCACAATGCACCGAACATACCTGGAGTTTAAAGTTCTCTTGATTGCCTGCTGAGGAAGGGAGGGGGACTGTAAAAGATCAAATGTTTTATGATCCAAAACGAATGGTCAATTTCATCGTTAAACCAAGATGATTCACTCCACACAGAATATAAGTAGCATCACTGCTTCCTACCACAGCCAGACCCACGGGGCTAACCTCAACAGAATTGTGCCTAGCGCCTTTGGGCTGGCTCCGCTCCACAGGGAGCCCACTCGGATCTCTGCCGAACTGGAGCTCCACCGGTGTGTCTGATAAAAGGCCAAACCCTCCAGGAGGGATGTTCTGTATCAGGCAAAGAGGGGAACTCACATGACACTTGGGCTGAGGGCTTCAAACTGGAGACTGCCGAACAGCGCGTGGTTGGAGAAAGTCAAACGGACACAAACGCTTGGAGAAAAGAAGGCAGCTTTTCCACCATGTTTCCTCCCAGGTGTAGGGGGCAGTTGATTCTACAATAACCAACCTTCATTTCACCAGCAAGGCCCACTCCAGGCCACAGTCTTGGGTTCGTTCATCAAGCCAGTAGTAGCTTTATTGAAAGGAGCTATGGACGCCACGAGTTTGGGATTTTGTACAGCCAGCCACCCAGGATAAATAAATAAATGGGAGGTCTGCAACGCAAGTCCAGTGAGAGTGCATGGGGCCAAGATTCAGCCCCAACGCCAGTGATAGGCACCGAGACATAGTATTGTTTGCTGGCGTTATTTGATGTTTGGTAAAACCAACCACTGGAGTCTTGGGTTGTTTATTAAACCCCATTTGGGCAGGTTCTTGCAGCGCTGAATTTCATGATACTTGTTTGCAACCCCATGGGTTTTTTTTTTTTAGGAGAAAAAGGCTGGCGGGGAGGGCGGGGGGAAGATGGGGAGTATACATTATGAATCACTAGGAAATTTGCTGCACCCCAAAATCCAGGTATCACTGTTTAGCTGCTGGCCCACCAACAATCATAGCCCTTTAAGAGTACAGGTAACATGCCCTTACAAGTCATTTCTCCCAAGTATCTTCTTTCCCAAACTCCCTAACAAACAGAGGAGCAAAAAGTGGCTTGCCAGCATGAAAAGGGGAAGACTGCTCCAGTCCAATGGTCTAGGGAGTACAGTAGTTTTCTCTGATCCACTACCCAGGAGGGGGGTTAGAGCCCAAATGCACCAGGTTTGGATAAATGTTCTAGTAGTCTCAGCGATCAGACGTTGTTCCTACTCCAAAATCCAGACATTTTCTTCTGCTGTTTCTTCATGCCAAACTCGACAATGGCATTTAGTAATCTCTGCATGCTCAATTAACTCTCCTCTCACCTCATTCTCCCCATCCCCCGCCAAAAGAAAGCCTCCCACAATTTGGAGGGGTGCAAAAAACCAAAAAAAATCCTTACAGTATATTTCTTTACAAATTGTTTTAGTTCTCTATGCTTCCTCCCTCCAGCTCTCTTCCCGACTTCCCTTCTTATGCTCCCTCACATTCCTTCCCTCCTACATCCCGCTCCTCTGAAACAGCTACTATAGGAAAATATCCTCTGCCAGGCTCCAAAGCTCTCTGTCCCTCCATTCAGCTTCTTTCCTCAGCCTCACACACTCAGACTCTTCTTTACAGCATTCCTCCTGGAGGAGAGCAGCCGAGCTCCTGGGGTCACCCCAAGAGCCCTAACAAGGGGTCAGTGTATCAGGAGGAATGAATTCAGCTCTACATTAATTACACTATAAAAACCCTCCCCGGGGGCTCTTTCGGCCTCTGACTTCTTTCTGTCACAGAAATGTCGGTCTTTTAGCTTTCCACGCTTCCATTTTTCTCATCGTCCTGGCAAATCGCCCGTGGATTATTCTGTGCTGGGGAGCAAGAGAGGACCAGAGTCAGAAAGAGTCTTACCCCCTGCTGTTGGCCACGCTGGGAGAGAGAAATGAGGACCCAGGAATGTCCCAGAGCAGAAGGGGCAGCTATTCTACCCTGTTCCCTGAGAAGCGCTGGAGAGAAACTCACTCACTCATGATGCTTGTGGCCTTAACAAAAAAAGCTCCAAATTAAAGCCTCCTCTGACCCCTTTGTCACTCCACTCCATGCTCCCCCCAATCAACTGGTATCAGCTTAATACAATAAACTCCCCGCGGCCCCAGGCTGTGAAAGAGAGAAACCCCTCAAGCTCTGGCTAGTAAGCCTCTTAGAAGTTAGAAAGCTGCTAAGGAAAGTGAGACTGTGCCAAGCGGCTTAGAAAAGACCTAGGAGGGGAGGGACACGGATAGCCGCAGCTTTGGTTTAAACAGGGGGGAAATGACTGTAGCAAGGAGCTGGCCATTCAAGGAGACTGGACTGCGCACTCCTGTTCTACTCAGCTGCTCCCAGCTGGGCTGATCCAGAGGGTGGGGACAGTCCTTGCGGAGCCCCGGTGCAATGCGGTGAATGGGAGTCACGAAAGAATCGGTCGCTTGAATGGGGAAAAGGAAAGGCAGGTGATGAGGATGAGGGCAGTTCCTGGGAGAAGGCTGATGGCAGGAGAGCTGCAGGAGGCATTTGCTGGCTGGCGTCCCCTTGCCATAAAGGCAGGGCAGGAGAAGGCTAACAGTAACGGCAGCTGCTGCCACACTGGAGTTGCCTGCCGGCGAGAGCTGAGAGCCAAGGATCAAAGAGGACTGAAGGAAGGGGGAGCAGCTGGGACACCTGATGTCTCCTTGCGGGAGAGCTGGACCCACAGGATAAGTGAAAGCAAGATGTCCTCGCACCCAGGTCGTGGGGTACCAGCCCAGAAGGAAGGGCGGGGCAGGACAAAGGAGGACTGACAGTCTGGGCATGGCAGAAGATGCCCAAATGGGTATGTGGTATGTTAATCCTGAGGAAGGCCCATTGTGATCACAGGGCTTTCAAGATGCAGATCAGGACAGACCAGGATCTTAGAATCGGGGCTGGTCTACATTGCGCGTGCCGCGAAGCCCCTGGTGAAGCAGACGCGGGGTAGCTGCATAGGGAGAAATGCACTGGCTTGGTCTTCACTCCCAGACACTCAGCCCAGGCATTCTGGTCCCCCTGCCATTTCCCAGGAGCAAACACGGGAGGCCCCTGATGCTCCCTACCCCATAGAGTTAGATGGAGGCAGATCCTGGACTGCAGGCACAAGGACGGCGAATGACACCCTCACAATTAACCCGACACTGCAGGGCTGTCCCCACTGTTCAAGGCAGGGAGATTTATGGGCCTACGGAAATAATTCAGTCCCCCCTTTAAAGGCAAGAATTTTCTGTTAAATGCCACCTCAGCTTCCCTCGATCCCCTACATGTAGCATCCTCTGTCTGAACTTGGGTTGGTGGTGTGTGCCGAATTCACGGCCTGTGGAGACAGAACATTCATCTAGCCCTATCAGGGGTGTTCTCTCATCTCACGCACACCTTCTCCCACTAACACATCTTGCACTTTGGATTCAGTCTTCCACTGAGGACAAGGAGGGTTAGGTCTGAGGTTCCGATTTGGGTCATTGGGGGGCAGGGACCAACTGTGACCTTCAGGTCCAGATCCAAAGTTTCTTGAAGAACTCAGATGAGTGTTTGGGTCAGTCCCCTCCCTGCCTCCAGGGCCTTCCATCGTCCCATCGACCCTAACCCCCAGCCTGGGACCCCCAAGCACCCAGGAAAGGAAACATCAGTTCATTTTAGCAGACTCAGGCCTTGTACACACGATCAGATTATCGCGCATTAAAGCTCATTACCGCGCGATAGCAACAACGGCGTACACACGTGCAACAGGGCTCTTGCGCGTTAAGTGCCTTGTTGTCGCGCAATCCAACAACCACTCCGACGAGAGTGGTAACAGCTGTTGCGGATCATATATTGCGCGTTTGAGCTCGTGTGTACACTTACCGCGCATTGACTGGAGTCCGGAACTGTCCCAGCATTCCCAAGTCGTCCTCTCTGGTCTTTCCCCCCCCCCCCCTCTGTGGCCGTGACGAAACTGTCCCCGCCCTGCCCCGAACTTATTCCCGGGATTTTCAAATTTCAAGTCTGTTTCACTTCCTGCTCTCTTCCTCGTGGAGTGTGTTTGTGCTCCGATCATCAGTAGCAATGGCGGCCCGCCGTGGAAGACGTGCACCCCTTTGGAGCACGGCAGAGGTGCTGGACCTGATCAGCATCTGGGGAGAGTCCGCCGTGCAGGCGCAGCTACGCGGCAGCAGGAGGAATTATGACACATTTGGCATAATTTCTCGGGCCATGTCAGAGAGAGGGCATGATAGAGACACAGTGCAGTGTAGATCAAAGGTGAAGGAGCTCAGAATTACCTATCACCGAGCGAAGGAGGGAAACCGCCGTTCTGGATCAGCGCCTGCAACATGCAGGTACTATAAGGAGATAGAAGCCATCCTCAGCGGGGACCCCACAACCACTGCCAAAAGTCCCGTGGACACTTCAGCCCCTCCTCGTCCGGTGATTGCCAGAGCCGAGCAGGATGAGGACGTTGTTGAGGAGGAGGAGGAGGAGGAGATGGAGGATGACACGGAGGAAAGCGCAACCGCGTGTAGCCAGGAGCTCTTCAGCAGCCCCGCTGAGACGTCCACCCAAGGCTTGAACTGCAGCTTGTTCTCTGAGGCGGCAGAGGGGGGTTCAGGTAAGTTTCTCCTTCATTCAGCTCTGCTCCTGCTAAAATATCATTGTCTGGGGTGGGGGTGCTTGCGGGTCCCCGCTCTGCACGCTATTTACTCTGCATTCATTAGCAGGGCATCAATACAAGCAGTGATTGTAAAATAATCATCTGCATTTAGGTCAGAAAAGGTTTCCTCGATGTACCTCCAGAGCCTAATACTCAGGTTAGATGGGAGAGCGTTTGTGTCTGCGCTCCCAAAGACGGATACTCTGCCTCTCCAGCTGCAAAGCACAGCCCTGGGAACCATGGCAGCACACAGTGCAGCAGCATACGGTCCCGGCCTGCTACCGGCGGCATGTAGGAGATGTATTCTAGATGGAAGGGGCACTCTGAGGAGAGGGATATTGGGTTCCATCTGTGTGCCCTCTTCCGATTCTTAGCCCCCGGTAAGCCGTCTACTAGAATGTACCTTGTCTGCTTCAGCGCAGCGTAGTGTGTTGACCGCCCTGTACCTTCCAGTGGAATGTGCTACTGGAAGGTTACATTGGCTATCTATGCTATGTGTTAACAATGTCTATATTGTTATTTTTGTATTAGAATTGAGCTTCACAAGGCCGGTGTCTACCCCAGCTGACCGAATGAGAAACATTAGGCGGCGTTCTCGAAGAAACAGGGAGGATATGTTTAATGACCTGCTGAAAGCAACACAAGAATCCGCAAGGGAGAATAGAGCCTGGAGAGAGGAATCCCAGCAGAGGAGGCAGAAACACAGGGACGAACTGATAAGCGTCATGAAGGAGCAAACAGAACTGCTAAAGAACATGATAGCTTTGCAGTCCCAGGCGATAAATGTCCGGGCTCCACTCCAGACAGTTCAGCCGTGTATGCCTCCCACACACCGCAGTCCCTCAAAGCATTTCTTTGAAGGCCACCCTCCACCCCGGTACAGGACAACATCCAGCCCCCCCCCCCCCAAGCTACTTTTACGAGACCCGGAGCTACACCAACCTGTAACCCCACCCCCATCTTTCAGGTTTCAATAAAAACAGTAACAAAAACTTTGAAGAATGCATTTATTTATACACATTACTGAAATGATCCTAAGGTGCACCTCATGCGTCATGTAACTTAACTAGGGAAGGGCATCATTGAAATGCTCCCTGAGTGCCTCCCTTATGCGAGCAGCTTCTCCTTGTGCCACCCTAATACTCCTAGTGGCTGGCTGCTCGAATGCTTCCTCGAGGCGCTGTGCCTCCGTAGCCCACGTAGGGGAAAACTTTTCTCCCCTACTTTCACAAATGTTATGGAGGACACAACATGACGCAATCACGGCAGGGATCTGGTCCTCCGCCAAGTCCAGCCTCCCATACAAACAGCGCCAGCGCCCTTTTAAACGGCCGAAGGCACACTCCACAGTCATTCTGCAGCGGCTCAATCGGTAATTGAACCGCTCCTTGCTGCGATCAAGGTTCCCAGTGTAGGGTTTCATGAGCCATGGCATCAGTGGGTATGCTGGGTCTCCGAGGATGACTATGGGCATCTCCACCTCCCCCACTGTTATTTTTTGATCAGGGAAAAAGGTGCCCCCTTGCAGCTTCCGGTACAGACCAGTGTTCCTGAAAATGCGGGCATCATGCACCTTTCCCGACCACCCAGCATTGATGTCCGTGAAACGACCCTTGTGATCCACGAGTGCTTGCAGCACCATGGAGAAGTAGCCCTTCCTGTTTATGTACTCCGTCGCGAGATGGTCTGGAGCCAAAATAGGGATGTGTGTGCCGTCTATGGCTCCCCCGCAGTTAGGGAATCCCATGGCAGCAAAGCCGTCCACAATCTCTCGAACATTGCCCAATGTCACTGTCCTCCGTAGCAGGATGCGATTGATGGCTTGGCACACTTGTGAGAGGGCTAATCCGACGGTGGTCCTCCCGACTCCAAACTGGTTTGCAACGGACCGATAGCAGTCGGGAGTCGCCATCTTCCATACAGCAATCGCAACACGCTTCTCCACAGTTAGGGCTGACCTCATGTTGGTGTCTTTCCGTCGCAGGGCAGGGGCCAACTCTGAGCACAGTTCCAGAAAGGTTGCTTTCCGCATTCGAAAGTTCTGTACCCACTGCTCGTCATCCCACAGCTGCATAACAATGCGATCCCACCACTCGGTGCTCGTCTCTCGCGACCAGAAACGGCGTTGCACCGTGTGCAGATGATCGGTGAAGGAGCTGAGCAACGCGGTGCTGTTGCTCTGCATGGCATCGATCAGCCCCTGCTCCTCGGTGTCCTCATCTGACTCGGAGCTCATTGCGTACTGAGCAACAAGCCGAGATGTATTCAGAATGTTGAAGGCGACAATGGAGATCATAGCAGGATCCATGCTGTCGCTGTAGCGATTGATTGCAAGTGGTGCGTTGCGTCACTGCAATGTTGAAAATAGGCGCGAGTTGCTATTGGCAACGAGGAAGACGCTAGGGGAACACAAAGCACCATGGGAAACTGAGAGTTTACCCATGGCGCTTTGCGTTCCTTTCCTTCATCCCATGATTCATAGCGCCGATTCAGGGAAAATGGAACGATGGGATAGGTGCCCAGAAGTCATTGCGCTCAACCGCGATAATGCGTGTAATTTTGTTGCGTTGCATGGAGCAACGTGTGTACGCGTTGTCCCGCAATAAAGGTCACGTGAGTTTTGTAGCGCGATTGCCTTGTTGCGCTTTAATCTGATCGTGTGTACATAGCCTCAGAGAGCTGGTAAGAGAGAGGTCATGGAAAGAAAACCTAAGGGATAAAGCCATTCAGGACAGCTGGCAATTTTCAAGGAGACAATATTAAAGGCATAATGGCAAACTATCCCCATGAGAAGGAAAGACAGGAAGAACAGCAAGAGGCCACTTTAGCTCCTTCAGAAGCTCCTTAATGACCTGAAAATCAAAAAGAAAGCCTCTAGAAAGTGTAAACATGAACAAATTGCCAGGGAGGAGCACAAAAGTGCACAAGCAGGTAGGAACAAAATCAGAAATGGGAGGACACAAAAGGCACCAAGCAAGGGATATAAAAGGCAATAAAAAAAAAAAGAGGTTCTTCAAATACCTTGGGAGCAAGAGAATGATGAAGGAAAGAGGAGAAAGTCCTCTGCTTAGTGTGAAAGAAAGCTAAGAACTGATGACGTAGGAGAGCTGAGTTACTTATTTTGCTTCAGTCTTCACAAGAAAGGTTCATGGTGACCAGATTCTCAACACGATCTTAACAAGGGGGAAGGACAACAAGTCAAAATAGGGAACGTAAAAGGAGAGCTATTCAGATCAGCATGGCCTGATGAAATTCATCCAAGGGTACCCAAGAACTAACTGAAGCAACCTTGGAACTATTAGCAATTATCGCTGAGAAGGATGGGTGAGGTCCCAACGGCCTGAAGGACGACAATCATAGTGCCTGTCTTGAAAGGGGGAACAAGGAGGATCCTGGGAATTACAGACCGGTCAGTCTAACTCCACTAACTGGACGAAATTATTAAACCAGCAGCTTGTAAAAGGAACAGCCAGCAGGGCTTTGTAAAGAACAAATCATGGCAAGCCAAGCTAATTCCCTCCTTTTACTGGTTCACTTCCACAGCGAGTATGGGGAAAGCAGTGGATAGGGCACATCTTGACTTTAGCAAGGCTTTTGACAGAGTCCCACGGTATGGTCTGGATGAAATTACCATGAGGTCGGCACATTCAAAGAGTAGTTATCCATGGTTTGCTGTCAGTCTGCGAGGGCCCACAAGGGTTAGTCGGGAGTCCAATACTAGCCAATATTTTCAGCAATGAGTTGGATAACAGGGTGTAGTGTGTTTATAAAACTAGCAGGTGATACCAAGCTGGGAGAGGTTGCAAACGCTTTGGAAGCCAGGATTTCAATTCAAAACAAACTTGGCAAACTGGAGCACTGGTCTGAATTCAGCACCATGGGACTTGATAAAGATATGGGCAAAGCAGTTCACTTTAAATTTGGCCATGTCTACACTGGCAAGTTAGGTCCACTTAAGGAGGCTTAAGTTAACCTAACTTAAGCCTTGTCCACACTAGGTTTTCATTAGGTCAAATTAAGAAAATCCTTAAGTCAACCTAATGAAAGCTTAGGTCGACTTAGTAAGGACCACTCATTAGGTCGACCTAAGCCCAGTGTGGACGCATGAGTCCACTTTCTTAGGTCGACCTAAGGGAAGTTAGGTCGAATTAATAAGTCCCGGTTAAGGGAAAGCACTTTGTTAAGTCGGCCTAATAAGATTTAACAAAGTCGACCTAACTTGTCCTAGTGTAGACATAACCTTAGGAAGGAAAGATCCAAATGCATAACTACAAACCGGGAACAAGTGGCTAGGCGGTAATTCTACTGCAAACCATCTGGGGGTCAGTATTGATGAATATTCACTTTGTGATCCATGATGTGAAGCAACTGCAGAAGGCTATTTTCATTCTGGGGTGTATTTGGAGGAACATTGTATGTAAAATATGGGAGTTCATTGTCCCACTCTACGTGGCAGTGGGGAGGCCTTAACTGGAATCTTGCATCCAATTGTGTGTGCCGCACTTTAGGAAAGACATGGACAACATGGTCTGTAGCAAAGAGATCAGATATTAGGAAAAACTTTTTAACTACAAGGGATGTTAAGCTCTGGAATATGCTTCCAAAGGAGGTTGCAGAAAATTCTTGTTGCTGCAGATTTTTTCAAATGGGATGGACAAACCCTGGCAAGGATAGAGTAGGTTTCCGTGATCTTGTTTCAGTGCAAGGGGGCTGGACTTGATTTCTTGAAGTCCTTTGCAGCTCTACTTTTCTATGATTTACACCTCGTGCATCTTTGCTTTGGATTTCTGAGGCTGGATCTACCCAAGAGGTATGGGGAAATAGCAGATGCACCCAAAAACCCAAAGTGGCCTGCTGAAAGGTATATCTACACTGGAGCTGGAGGTATAATTTCCAGCTCAAGTAAACATCTCCGTGCTAACTCTGAGCGAGCTAGAGCACTAAAAACAGTGGCACAAGCAGAGCGATGGCCTAGCCACCCACGTTCACACGGAGGTCCTTGGAGGGGTGTTGGGATGGCTCGCTCATCCCATCACTTGCACTGCCTTGGCTATGCTCCAGTTTTTAGCACGAGGCCAGCTCAGTCAGAGCTAGTGCAGGTATGTCTCATCAACCTGCGAACGACCTGGGCCAGCTCCAGAGCAGACACAGTAACATCTTCTTCATGGCTTGGTCAAAACCAACAGGGACATTGTCCAGAGAGGGAAAACAAACAAGGAGTCTGGTGGCACTTTTAAAGACTAACAAATGTATTTATCGTGTGAGTTTTCGTGGGAGAAAATCCCACTTTGGAACTCGTTTCCAGAGAGGAGAACCCCTTTCTCCCATCAGTCCCCTTCCCATGCTGATGGGATTTGCCGTCTGATGTCCAGTCCGGGTTCTGCCAGAACAGAGGAACTGGGAACAGCTGGCTGGCATCTCAACAGATGTAACTCATCTGGGAGGCGAGATGGCTTTTTGGGCTCATGCAAAAAAAACAAGTCATAAAAAAAATCCACTTCACCTTCCCCACGAGGAACCCTAGGAGGCCAGCTGCTAGTTTGTCCCTCCTGTGACGTTCCGTGGGCGCGTCATACCCCGCCATGAATGCAGGGACACGAGGAAAACGTTTGCTGAAGACACAGAACATAAGAGGGGATGTGACGAGTGAAAGCTGCTGTAGGCAGGCTGAGCCAAGGACATTCTTCATGTAGCAGAGCTCCCTCTAGGTTAAACACGTGGGTATTTCAGAAGGCAGTGTGCAGTCGAGAGTCCACACTGTGCCCCTATGTCTATCGCTCCAGGGGAGGGTATTCATCCAGAAAGCTGGGAAGCACCCTTGAAAATAGTGTTTGTTTTCGGCTTAAAAAGTGCCGTCTGCTGCACAGAACTCCCTCTGCTGCTACACACAGAGGCCAGGAGGACCAGATTGCGATCTCACCGATACAAGTGCAATTAGGTTTCCACTAGTGTAACAGAGATCACAGTCTGACCTATTATATGCGTTTGTCTCTCTCCCCTTCATGCCGTGCATCAGCAACATTTTACTAGAAGAGCTATTTCAATTCTCTAACCAAAGAAGTTATGCCAGGGATGATTGCTCGGTGCTCTTTGTCCTTGGTCGTCAGCTCTGCCTTTCACCCTGCTTTGAAAAGTGCAACTCCATCCAGCCCTAAAGCTTTGACTGCCAGAAGCTGGGTGTGGCACTGGGTCACTCCATAATTGCTCTGTTCTGTACGCTCTCCCTGAAGCTCTGCTCTGGGCCACTGTCAGAGAAGAATGGGAAAGAGGGACCATGGTCTGACCCATTATGGCAGCTCTTGGGTTCCAAACATGGCACCGAAGGGTGGCAGACAGATCAGCCGTGTCCTATAAATTAACAGAATCACAGAAACCAGAGTAGGAAAAGTCCATCCCTCTACCCAGTGCGGGACTTTCCCCGCAAACATGGTCCCAGTTTGTAACACCTCAGCCTTCCGCCACTACTTCTATTGCATTGTTCTTTTACCTAGACTGCTATTTACTCAAATACACAGCTCCCTACACTCAATACCCTTAACTCTCCTCTGCAATAAAATACCCACCATATTCACGTTTGTATCCATGCTGCTATTCCACTGCGCAATACACCTTGAGGGAATTAATCCAGAACACTGAAAAGAACTGACCAGTGACACAAAAATATGCATTTTCACCAGAGATCCAGCACAACATAGCAGTGTTTTCATATCTGACACTTCTGCTTGTCTGCACTTCCAGGTTCACTGATTTACTAGGTCTTTGCCCTCTCTCACTACCACCCTATACACTGTATATGGATTTCCTTTTTCGCAATGTGTTGCTCTAGTGTTTTATTGAAATTTCAGTACAGACATCTAGGAAGTGCCAGACTGGATCACAGCCATGGTCCCTCTAGTCTAGTATCCTGTCTCCAACAACGGCCAGTATTTGGACTTGACATGAATTCAGCAAGGAATATCATTTACTACCGTCTTCCTTAGGTACAGAACTGTGTCGACAGTAGTAAAAACAGTTTGTGTTTGCAATGTGTCTTTAACAGGGGGTCCCCAAAGCACTGTGCAAAGGTAGGAAAGACTAGTCCATTTTACAGATGGAGAAAACTGAGGCCTGGGGATGAGCAGTGACCTGCCTGAGATTATAAAGCAAGTCTGTGGCAGAACAAACCAGGAGTTGTAGCTCTAAGCAGAGCCCTTGTAACTCACCCACGGATGGGCATCCCGCGGACCACAAGCCTTCTGGAGGCTGCTCTCTAAAGAGAGATGAGGGAGGTATGGAGTCTGAGCTCCACAGGAGTCTGCGGCTATGGTCTGGTGCTCTTCTCCCAACCAGCAGGAGGGATTTTCACCTCCCCTTCTCTTTTACAAAGGAGGGTTTAGCATAAGAAGGGAGGGGAAGGTGGAAGGGGAGCACCCGGGAGACGCTGCACCCCTCTTAGGCACCTGAGCAGCAGTGAAACGGCAGCTGGCTGGAGCCCAGCGAGCGAGCCAGGGACAAGCTTGTTCAGGTCTGGTTAAGTACTGCCAAACCCTCCAGCGAACCACCTCTTCTGCTGAAACCTTAAGGCATCCCGGGGCCCGCGCTGGGCCAGAAAGGGGAGGGAAGCTGCTGTCAGGACATGGCACTGATGGGTGGACAGAGGAAAGACGGTTGCAGCCTATATTCTGTGAGACGCAGGAGAGGAAGGCAGTGGAGAGAGGCCTTGCCCGTCTGCCTGCTTGGGAGCTGCTGGGAAACACACGGCTACCCCTCTGGAGCTTGTCTTCTGCCTGTTTCCCCAGGACTCTCTGGCAGCGTGGGCAGAATCTCGCCAACAATGTTATCAGCCTGGCCGAGGCACCATCCAGCAGAGACATCCCTCCCAGCGAAACCAAGACGTCAACTGACCAAATGGCCAACGAAGGTGTTCGGCGTCAGGAGTGGAAGGGCAGGTTCCCTCCTGCCAGGCCCCTCCCTTCTCCCAGCATCCATGCAGCGAGGTCCTGAGACTGGGTCTCAGCAAATAAATCAGTAAATAATCCAGCCGTTTCCCACACACGCGCCGAGAGAAGGAACGAGCGTCGCAAGCCTGCTGCCCGGAAGGGGCTCGCGGTGAGAAATCTTACTGGCTTCCTGCCAGGCCCCACAAGGCTGAGATATCACCAGCACACCAGAACCAGTTGCTTCTGAGGAAGGTGCGGAAACGCCCCCGGGAACAATGGTGGCACAACCTGTCCGTACAAGGAAGCTCTCCCGAAACCCAGTCCTGGAGCCGCCTTGAAAATTTCTCCCCAAGTCCCGTTTTCCAGAGTGGCACAAGCACTCGAGAGCCAGAGCCTTGCGGAAAGTCAACGGGCACGGTTCTTACAGCACTTGCGCAAACGTCAGACCCAGTCGATCCTACGGCTCCCACTGCAGCAGCTCTGGAAAACTCTGGCCAGAACAGCCTCGCCCGGAGCCAACTGGGTGCAGAAATGCCAAGGTTACACACACTGACGCATGGTGGAAAGCCGCGACTTGGACCCAAAGGGGACGGGGCGTTCCCCAGGGCCAGGCCTGATCGGGGACGAGTGGCCCCTGCATGCTGTGTGTTTTTAGCCTTCTCTTCCCTCGACTGCCCCTGCTGGGTGCCACGTTCCTTCAGGTCTCTCCTTGTTGTGGTTCTGGGTTGGGCTATTGTTTATCTGTCCCCATCTACCTTGACTACAGTCTGCACATACAAAGACCGGCTAACAGACCCTCACACGCTCTTTGGGAGGTGAACCCGTGTTCCCCCTTTTCCAGACTGGAGACAATGCCCCCAGGAGAAACCCCTGAAGTGCCAGGGGCCTGTGTCAGGGCCAGAAGAGATTCCCAGCTCCTGTGCCCATCCTAAATCCACTAGAGCAGAGTTCTGACCTGACTTAAATGCACACAGGGCTTTTGTAATTAGAGAGGTGTAAGCAATTGCCTTGGGGAAAACAGCCGAGAGGAGCCAGCCAGAGAGAAAGGATCTCCCAGCCAGTAGACGCAGAAGGGGGCAAAGTTGGGACCTTTGGACATTCAGAAAATTTTTTACAAATTCTGACTGGGTTCTCTCTGCCATGTGCTGATTGGCTGTTTGTACCCAGCCTCTTCCCCTCAGCTTCACACCACAATGCCTTTATTCCCTTCTTCGCCCCCCACCCCTCGCTCTTCCCTTAGCAAACCCAATGGAACAAACGATTTTCGCAGCTGGAGCAAGTTCAAGCTACCTGTGGATTATGTCCCTTTCCCATGTGTCTATTTAGACCCCAAGCTCTTTGAAGCAGAGTGTCTAGCACATAGGGCCTCCCTCTTGGCCAACCCATAATAAACATTATTAAATAACCTGCTTCAACAGCCCCCAGCAGGAGTGTGCCCTGCTCCTCAGAATTCAATTCCTTGAAGTGAAACTTGGCCTGGACGCTTACCACCCAGGCCGCAAGCAGAGTTCAAACAGCTGCAGCAGACTGGACATCCTCCAGCACACATGAGCTGCTGGGTCTCACTTATGGACACCAAAACATCTCTGTCCCGAGACGGAGTTCAGGGTCTATCAACCCTGTGCTCTTCTTCTGCTCTTCCCCGAATCGGAAGCCAGCTTATAGTGGATAGAGATGTGCACTGCATCCTGAGCACAAAGGGGGTCAACGTGCGAAATGCCATCATCGCTCAGAAATCCGACCTTCCTCCAACCGCTCATTCCTTCCAAAAGTGATCTTGCACATTCTTCAGCCACATCACCAGGGTGGAGAAAAACACCTCAAACTGACCATCGACACACAAAGAGGTGCGCACCCTGAATTCCACTTTGTCAAACACTCTCGCTCAGTAGACATGTGGACAGCATATGAATCTGAATAAGTCAAAACACCACAATTCCCTGCGGAACCAGGGAAGCAGTCCCCAGGAGACTAAGCGCTGTCATCACAGTGGAGAAATCTGTCAAAACTTGCACAGGGTGGACCAGGCATGGTAAGACCACTGGATAGTCCCTTTGGGTGCGTCTACACTGGCGCCTTAGGTTGACCAAGGACACTTACGTTGACCTACAGAACTCTGCATCCACACTGGGCGCTTGTTAAGTAGACTTAATAACACCACCTCTGAAGGTCGACTTAAGGCTTAAGGCGACTTAAAGCCACTGTAGATGGGTATGTCTACACTGTAGGCTCTATTAAGTCAACTTAACAAGGTTGACTTCAAGTGTAGATGCTTTGTTAAGTTGCCCTAATCTTGTTAGGGCGACTTACCAGAGTCGACTTAGCTTAACAAGTGTAGACATAGTCTTTGAAAGTCTCTGGCAGATTTCCAGGTTTCCATCCAGATCTATTCAGCACAGGGCTGACTGTCTCAACTATTTTGTTGGCAGCTCAGGGGAAGGGAAAGTCATTCCACTGAAGCTATTAGTGAAAAAGCAGAGCTCCAGCCAGGGCCCCCAACTCCACTTTAAATTATAATATTTTAAGTACCTGAAAATAAATATTTTGTCAGCTGTTGCGAATTAAGAAGGGGCTTCAGCCTCGCAGAAAGTGGAATCCTGCAGAGATCAGCGAGCCTTAGAGAATTAGTTGAGATTGAGGCTTCCTCAAGCTTTCCCAGTCCATTCACCCGAGCTAGCGCGTTCGGGAGATCTGCACTGTCGCAATCGAGGATGGGGAAAAACGATTAGCATCTGTGCACCACAGTTAGAAAGGGCAGCTGCAAAATAGCAGTGTTTACATAGCAGCGCTGGGTATTAGCGTTGAGTTATTCTACTGAGGTGTCTGTCCTCCAAGACGTACAGCTGTTAGTTCACACTGAGCTGAGCAAGGTTCAGAGGATCTTCTTCCCAAACCAAAGAGCTAGAAATGTAATTTTTGTGATTTTAAAATGCTTATGAGACTGAGGGGCTTGCCATGGGCTACTCTGGAGGCCAGGGGTGAAGCACGCAAACCATGGCCAAAGGAAGTGGAGAGGGTGAGGTGGGGTTCAATGTTGCACATGAGGAGAGTAATCCCAAATGACTGGGGAGGTGGAATTAATTTTTTACAGCCTTCAGACTGGAATCTGTAGCAAACACACACACACAAAGGGGTTCCTTCCCCTAAAGCTCAGTGGGCGGGGGCAATGTTAAAAGGAAGGAGAATTGAACCCAGAGAGGCAGCAGAAAACCAAACCCATATGCCCTTTTCTCTCAGGTGCTCAGATACTAACGTGATGAGGGTGGGATAGATCGATATTGGTCGTGCTCCAAAAATGGAAAAACCACAAATAAAGCACGAGAGTTTATTTTTGCGGCAGAGCATCTACTTGTCCATCAAAGAGTTAAATCCACCCATCTTGCTCCTTTGGCTTGTAAATCAGCTCTGATTGCCGATGAGGACACACCATAACGCCACGAGGCTGGGCCTGTCAGGAAGGAAACCAGCACATCCAGGGTTTTGTTGTTCTGGAGACTTTTTTTTTATTATTATTATTTTACTTTACTGCTCAGGAAGGAAGCTAGAGCCTGTGCTTCGACTCCAAGAATGTCGATTACTCATCCTTCCCTGCATTATTTCTTTTATCTCTCCTTCTTATTTACCTTACTCAGAATTCTTCTTCTTCTTTCCCTTCTGTTCTGTAGCCACCGTTTGACTGTTCATCCAAGTTAATAAAAATATTGCCACCTACCTTAAAAGTAAATTACCAGGGGAATATTTGCAGAACAACCCTCCATCTCTCTTACATCCACGACCAATCTCAGCCCTTGCATAGCTCTCTAGGTACTTCTGTGGCTCCCACTACCACGGTCCCAGGACCCCACCCAAACAGAGATGAACTTGTCCTCAAGCACCCACTGTGCGCGCTCCCCACTTCACCGGAGGCACCACTGGGAGAGTAACTCGTTCGCCCACAGTGTCACAGACAGCTAGGAACTGAATCCAGATCTTCTGAGCAGGTGGCTACTGCCAGCCATGTCCCCAGGAGGTGGGTTCACTTATTGCAAGAATGAATTTGTCCTTCACTGTAAAAATCACTGTGATGGGCACGTTAGAGAGATGCCGCAAAAAGAATTAATAACAGTTTCCTCCATGGCGAGCGGCAGGGGGCCAGACTCATTCTTTCTTGCATATCATCGAACCTGGTATTTCCCTCCCTCATTCCCCAATGGTCCCAGTGCCCTGATCTGGGCATGTCAGCGAAATCAAACCTCTGCCTTCATGCTGCTTCCCTGGCTGGCATTACAAGGCAGTATGTCTGTGAGTGCCCAATCGCAGCTGTCCCCGAGTGCATGGGGCAGGAACTTCAGTGGGAGAGCCTCTATCCGTCAGAGGAGGGAAGCTCTGGAACAGCCTTCCAATGGGAGCGGGTGGGGGGGGGGGGGGGCAAAAAACCTAGCTGGCTTCAAAACGGATACATTCATGGAGAGGACGGGATGATGGGGCGGCCGAGTTTGGCAACGGACTCATCTTTGACCTGCTGGGAGATATGCTGATGGGACGATTGAGGTGATGGGCTCTCAGTTAGTAGAGAATTCTTTCCTAGGGGACTAGCTGGTGAGACTTGCCCACATGCTCAGGGTTTAACTGATTGCCCTATTTGGGGTCGGGAAGGAATTTTCCCCTGGGGCGGATTGGCTAGGGCTGGGATTTTTTCACCTTCCTCTGTAACACCAGGCATGGGTCACTTGCGGGTGGATTCTCTGTACCTTAGCGTTTAAATCATGATGTGAGGACTTTGATAACTCAGTCACAGGTTAGAGGTTTATTGCAGGAGTGGGTGGGTGAGGGTCTGTGACCTGTATTGCGCGGGAGGTCAGATTAGATGATCGTATTGGTCCCTTCTGATCTGAGAGTCTATGAGATGCCCTACACACTCCAGGGCAGATTCGGGCCCTGTAGTATTCCAAAAGGAGGTGAACAAATAAGCAGAACATATTTTCATTTCAAGGCTCCTGCCTTCCCTGATCTCCAGTATAAACTCTCCAGCTATACTGACGCCGGATTTACGCCAGTGTAACTCTACCGACATCACCTCGGACTTACACAGAGGCAAGATCACATTGCTCTAAACCTCCACCCCCAGAAGAGAGGAGGGAACGCAGACGCACACTGATGGATCCCTGCTGCTCATTAATGCAGACAGGAGCCCTGCAAACTTCCACGTGGCAGTTTTGTCCGTACACCTCTCTCCCGACCCACAACCCCTCTGCTCTTCCAGCCGTGGGTCCCACACGCAGCTCTGCCAACTGAACTCGGAACGGACCTCAGCCCATTATTGCTGTGCTATCCCACCGCCCTCCCAGAACTCTGCTAACACATCCCCGTCCTGACGCACACCGCAGCCCCGATCTGCCCACACCCTGCAGTTCTGACCTCAGCTCCCGCGCACACAGACTCGGTCAACATCCCTTTCCCCCCGACCGCTACTCCTGCGCCGTCCCAAATCTTGGATGAACAGAGACTCCCTCTCCTGCCACGGTTTGGTAGCTGGGGCCCAGATGACACTCCCGGACTCAGGACTTGAACCCAAATATTGAGAGAAAGGAACAGCCCGACCCAGGGCTACCTGGGTTTTTGGTTAATTTACTAACATCAGCAGCTGTTTACAGGCCTACGGCGGAGACACGGTAGGAAGACGGGGTGAAGGGCGCAGCTATGCGGGCGCCAACACGTTTTGTCTCCCCCCTGCTCTCTCCCCTTGGGGGGATCTCACAGAGATTCCTCCCAGGGTGGCACCTGATTGAGCACTAGCCATTAACCTGTTCCCTGCTCTTCACCCAGAGCTACTGAGCTCCTTCACTGCTGCTCCGTCTCCCCCTTAAAGAAGCCCAACGAGCAGCCGCTAACGAACCCCGTGAACGGGTTATGCACAAGAGCCTGCCAGCCAGCCCCACACTTCATCGCCGGGCTGGGGAGTGGAAGTGAACCGGGTTTGCAGGCAGGACGGTAAGCAAGCTGGGTTTCCCCAGACAGCTGCCCGTTGGTTCAGCACTGGCTTAGGAGCTGTGGCATGTCACCCGACCCCTCAGCTGCATCACACTGTTGTGGAGCATCTGCCCTGCACCGAGAACCTTCAGCACCAGGCAGGATTGGGCCCCGGCCGACACAAGACAGGGCTTCTGTCTGATCCACGTGGGCACGGAGGCTGGCCTGTGCACATCAGCGACTCACGGGGCTCTTCTGACTCCTCCGTCACTCCCTCGCCCCCAGTGGTAGCAACCCGGATGCCTGGGCGGCAGGTGGCTCTTTGACAGAGATTCTCTGTTCCAGGGGAGCCCCCTCCATAAGAACATAAGAACGGCTGTACTGGGTCAGACCAGAGGTCCATCTAGCCCAGTATCTGTCTACCGACAGTGGCCAGTGCCAGGTGCCCGAGGGAGTGAACCCAACAGGCAATGATCAAGTGATCACTCTCCTGCCATCCGTCTCCATCCTCTGATAAGCAGAGGCTAGGGACACTATTCTTAACCCCTTTCTGGCTAATAGCCATTTATGGACTTAGCCCCCATGAACTTATCCAGTTCCCTTTTAAATATTGTTATAGTCCCAGCCTTCACAACCTCCTCAGGTAAGGAGTTCCACAAGTTGACTGTGCGTTGTGTGAAGAAGAACTTCCTTTTATTTGTTTTATTTCCTTTTATTTATTTATTCATTTTATTTATTTTATTATTCCTCCCCGACTCACTGGCACCCAGGGAAGCCACTACACCTCTGCCCCAGGCACAGCTGCTGCATCTGGATCCTAACCAGGGTCCCAGCAAAAACCATTCACCCACCACACCCCCAGCATCCGTGCAGCGAGTCCAGTGGCGGAGTGGGGAGCCCTGGGGTAGACAACAGTGTGCACGGGGGGCTTACCCCGTGGCAGTCGGAGACGGGCCGTTCTTTGTGATGGGTTCTCAGCATTGGAACTCATCTCCCCACATCATTTTCTAGAACCTGGGCCTGCCGACCTTCAAGACATGTTGCAAAACCTCTCTATTTCCCACTGGATTTTATTATGCTGTGGATGGGGGACTCTTCTTTGGAAGGCTTTCATAACTCTGAGGTTGTCGAATGTGTATGTTTTATACTGTTTGTATGATAGTTGCACCCCCAAGAGACAGTCTGTGCCCTAAAGACCTTGCAATATAAACAGAAAGGAGATGGGACTTGCCAGAGGCGTCACACCCAGCATTACAACTCAGTCTTTGGACTCCTAGCTCAGGGCCCCAGCCAGCCACCAACCCAAGAGTCCGATAGGGCCTTCCAATAACCCGGTTAGAATGCAAAGGTGAGCAGAGAGGAATTATCTCGTTCCCAGACGCTCCCCACACCAGCATTACCAGCAAAACAGCCTCTTGGACGAAGGGCTCTCTTTTGGCTTGGGAGGGAAAGGGACACAAGGGGCTATATTTTATGAATTGGAATCAAAATGATTCACCCTGAAAAGCCCAGCTGACTGAAACGTAGCTGTCTGCTCATTTCCAGTTTCCTGTGGAGCTGGGACTCAAGGATACGACAAGCCTTCGTCCCATAAACGTATCGTTTTCGTGCTAGCTGATGTCCAATCGTTTTCTGCTTCGTTTTTCCAGAGAGCTCTGAAGTGCACTCATTCGGAGGCAGCCCTGCCGCACCTGTGAAACCAGAGATTAGTCAGGGAGTGCAGGCACATGGCAGGCCTGATTGCTCCCCTTCGCAGCAACAACTGAGCAAGTCAGCGCTCGCACCTGCATGTCTGTGTCTTTGCAAATTAAGAACTCCAGCTTTGGTCTTCTGACATAAGGACCTCAGATATCAAACAGATAATGGCTTTTGCATCTGTGAAAAACCCTTGATGCGTTTTTATATTTTCCCTCCAAAAGAAAGGTTTTAGTGCCTTTATTTTCTCCTGTAAAAATGAATAGAGACCATAAACCCACCACTCATAAGCAACCCACAAGAAGAAAGTATATTTGTGCATTGGACAGAAGAGATGTCAGTAAAGAGAGCAGATTTCTGTTCCAAGTTTCCAGAAACAGAAGACAGGAAGAATTTAAACAATAGTGTCCTAACATGATGAAAATACCATGATGCTGTCCCCAGACTTGATCTTTAAGGATAGCTTTGCCCTAATGAAAGAGGCAAGAAACTCTCCTTTTTCCTCTGAGCGCCCAGCATTTAGGGCACTAAATCTTTGTTCCACTCTTTCCCAACCCAACTTTTCTCCTTGCCTGTCGTTCAGTGCCTGCAGCCAGTTAAGGAGAGGAAAACATTACCAGATTTTTGGAGAATGACTGGTTTACAAAACCACAATTGATGTTTTAAAGAGAAAAAACAGCAAACCGCCTCCCACACAAGATGGCAGACACAGAGAGGACTTCAAGGACTCAACCCTGCAAAGCCAACGCATAACCCTTTCTGACCTGGAAAGCCCTACAGAAGCCAAAGAGCCGGGTCCTCCTCGCACACCAGTTGTGGACGGGTGTGACTCAAATTGTCCCTTAATGGGATCACTTGTCGTTTACACGAGTGTAAGTAAGGGAGAGTAACACCCAGTTGGTCAACGCGTGTGGCATGTCTGAGTCCTAAGGAAGAGTTGCAAGATTTGACCGATACAGCAGTAAAACACGTGGTCACTCAGAAGTGGGCGGGGAGACCCATCTCTTATCAGTAAATTACTCCTGCTGGGTCTCCAGATCACATGTTTATATCCACAAACATGACACATCCTTATAACATGTCAACAGAGCTCACTGTACACACGGTGACAGAGAGACAGCCAGACTCGACACGTGAATCCAGAAAAAAAGATATATGCCCTTTTCCAAGGAGCCAATGCCTAAGGATACAGCCTCACATTACAGGACTTGATGTCCCAATTAGAAATATATTTTTGGAAAGAATTTCATTTCCTCTGCACAGCAGCAAAATGTCCTCAAAAGTCACCAAATCTGCTCCTCTCTCATGAGGAGCAGAGAGAGGAAAAATTCATAGGCCATCAAGAGAACAGACATGGAGAAAGACCATTAGTGACATGAATGGCTGGATAAACATGGTAACAGTTCACTTTCAGTGTCTCTTTTTGGTCGACACAAATATTTTTTTTAAAAAACCTGTTGCCGTCAATGTATATTTACATCAGAAATCCTCAAAATAGATCAAGAGTATGCAGTTGGGTATAATTTATTCCCTACTCAGATACTCACAGGCATGCTCCTAATGCAGATCAGGGTTAGGCAGATTTTAGAGGTTACTACTTCTGTCAAGTAAAATATAAGCATACACAGAATACATTCATTCCTACAAATATTTAACCAAATAAGGATGGGAGTGAATCATCAAATCTAATATATAATATTCTTCTTTTTTTTCAGCTTCCCAGAGAGTTGAACGAAGGATGAAAAAATTAATTTTGCTCTTCTGATGTGACATGTTCAAAAGATATCAACCAACCAGGGACACCAATCAGCTTAAAGACGGCCTCAGAAAATTTCCCCTGGGAAGAGCTCCAGAAACTCCCAGATGTTAAATATACTCGACCTCCTGTAGGCTTTCAGCTTTAGGGAGCAGGGTTGGGCCCATGGAGTTTTGTTAGTCTGCACATCTAAGAATTTCCTTTTCCCTCAAGACAGTAAATATCTAAGAAATGCCCAGGGAAGTTTCCGAGATCAGCAAAGCTAAGAGAAAAAACAATAATTAAGGCAAAAATGCTTATTTTCTTTTTTTTTTCAGTCTCTCATGCTTACCCACACACACAGAGCAGAACCCTACTAATTCCTTATGTCATCTATACAAAAGAAGTGGGGAAACTCCACTGCGTATTGCTAAATTTTGCCAGTTAGCATGTAAAACAATAGAACAATGTTTTAACTATCGGGAATATTGGCTCATTAAGTGCACTTTGGTCATTGCCTTTAATAACTGAAGTTTAGCTGTAAATGATTAATATTAGTGCACAACATTCTAACCTTACTATATTATTAATAATAATCCAGATAGCCTTCCATCAGAGGATTTCAAATCACTGTACAAGCTGCTGAGAGGGAGGTATAATTAGGCCCATTTTACAGATGGGGAAACTGAGATTGAAAGATCTGCTCAAGATCGCTACGCGTCTTGGGACTTTGTCTTAACCATGAGGTCAGCCCGCCCTTCGCTCATATAATTTAGTGAAAGCGTTAACATTTTATTAATGAGATTACCGTCTCTGATACGATCTTTCTTCAGTAGCAGGATTTGGTCACCAGGCCTTTTTTTGTGAGGAACATTTGGTTGGCCAATGGAGCAGTGGGACTCCGAGTTTGTCCCGTAACTGTATAATAAATGTACATGCCAACATACACAGAGAACAAAAGAGGCTGATAAATATTTACTGTAGGTGTGCCCATTTCTGCATTTGTAGAGGGATAAATGTCATTTACATTTTACTCAGAGCTCATAGAGCTGCTGTCAGAAGCCCCTTGGAGTGCCACAGAAACCAGCTATCAGACGTCGGAAAGGAAGACCAGGGCACAAGAAATTGCTAGCATTTCTGAGATCACATGAAAGCAGGGTGGGTGGCAGAGACTGAGTGGTGAAAATAGCCCTGGCCTTCCTCCCCAAATGATCAATTAAAAGCCATCCTTCTGCCCAGAGTCAGGCAAAGATGGCAAACAACGGCTGCCAGTAAAACGGTCACTTGGATGGGTTCTGCATGAGAATTGGTGGCAAGGGAGGGGGGGGGAAGATGCAGCACTGTCCGTTTTCTCACCATGGTGATTAGACATTCCAAGTGCGAGAGATAGCCCTGAATAACAGAAAGCGAAATATAAACTGGAGACCGGAGGATCCAAGCCAGGCCAGATGGCCCTGCAGCCGGCAGGGGCTGCTCCCATCCAGCCCTTCTCCACTTTAGCTGTTCAAACATTTCTTTATCCCAACCAGACAATTAAACTAAACAGCATGAAAGAGTCTGGGCAACAGTTTGCAAGGGGAGCAGAAAGGTTGTGGCCGGAAAAATAAAAAGAAGGAGATTGCTGCTGATGGATACAGCGAACATGGGGCCAGCTTCCGACCTCCATCGTTTCAGTGTGATATCTGAAGCAGTTCCACCAAATTCAGTGCATTTTCCCCGGTGTAACAGAGACCACAACGTGGCCGTCAGGGACAGTATTTCTCCAGCTCTACCCAACCGCACTATCTATTGTTGCTCTTTCACTCTTCTCACACACGCGCACGTTATGGAAATCTAATTGTTCCACTTGCTTTATTTTATTATTTCATGAACCGTGCTAAGCACTCCTTCTCACCCGGTCATGAATGATTCTTAACAGCAAAGTATCGCTTTGTTTTACCTACCTGGAAAGGACCGTTCGGTCGGAACATCGCTGGTCGTTCACCAGTAAGTATCCCCCTGGGCCATAGAATAATCCAACCAGAAGACCCCCCTCCAAATGCACACAACACTCACCAATTAGTGTAGGTCCTACTGTGTAAACAGAAACATGCCACGCACATGTCCTAAGACGGCAGTTCATGTTGTGCACAGCTGTGCTTGTGCCGGAGATCTGTTCTAAAGGCCACCTTTGTTTCATTTTGAACAATTACTCAGAAACCAAAACTCTGATCATAGATATAATGCTTGGCACGTAAACAGAGATTTGTGTGTTGGCAGCACTTGATAAATGTTAATTCATTACCTTAAAAAACCAGAACTATGATTCAGAGATTTCCACAAAGAAAAACCCTAAATTGAAACGAGATGTTCCCTTCCTACTGAGAGATACAGCTATAATCGTAGAGTGAGAAACAGGAGCTTGGCCCAGTCAGAGTGATTTTAATTATTTTAATGTAATAGTAAAAATAATATTAATAAATACCATAACTACTCTGGATGAAAGGAGGGGCAAAGAGCACAAAGCGCTGACAAATTAACGGATGAATTCTTAGATCAGGTCAGCATTTAGGGGTTATCATCCCCACCTTACAAATGTGGAAACTGAGGCAAAAGTGGCCTGACTTGCCAAAAATCAAGAAAAGTCAGTGGCAGAGCTGGGGGAAAAAACCCTTGCTCTCCTGACTTGTGTTCTTTAACATTCTCCTCCACGACGTACCAAAGAAAACACACAATAAAGACTATGTAGGAGACTGCAACAGCAAACCATTTTTTGTGGTCTTGAAATGGCGACACGGAGAGTTTGGAAGCATCTCAAGCAGTGATTTCTGGGGCGGCTATAAGTGAAGGAAGGAGGAAGCAGGAGAGTGCTCTCTCTCAGTCTCAGAGATCTTTGCCAAGCAATCCAGGCTCCGGTATGGACTTTGCCTGCCGGTTCGCTCCGCTGAGGAAAGGGAGGGGGAAACGCCATGGTGACTGTCTGCAGGGAGCAATCATGACAATTTTTTATTAGAAAGTCTAAAATAAAACTGGGGATCATTTTTACAGGGGTGGGTGGGGGAGTTATAGATGTCTGTCACACAGGGGAATGTAGCATTTACTTCCTCCTGCTGGAAACCTATCCTAATGAGGATGCATTTATTGAAAGAGCCCCAAGAAATGTGTTTGTCGGTGTCTGTAGCGCACGCGATATGAGAAGTGCCTAAAGCATTCTATAAATGTCATTATCTTGCCCTGCGAGCATCTAAATAGATCAGCCCCGTCCAAAGCATGCGTCTAAACAAACAGTTACATCTCTTCCCTGGATGGAGTGCGTCTTTTTCCGCGCTTCCTATGGCATGCGCAGCCTCGTCCGACATCCCGAGAGCAGCACCCTATAGTAACAGCAACTTGCCCAAACACAAAACACTCTACGGGATTTACAAAATGACCATTAACACAAACACGCTCCACGCATGCCTCAGCAACTCATTAGCAGTCCGACGTGGGCTCCCACGTACACACACAATTTGAAAGCAGCATCCTGACTTAAAAATAAAACGATGGCTCCCACTGAGAAACATGTAATCTGTCCTAGCCCACATACATTTATCATATTGTGTAATTAGGATGAGAAAGTGGTCCCAGAATACGCGCGCGCACGCGTGAGCACACACGCGCAGAGTATATCTATCTGCATGCGGTTACAGCTCTGCGTAGAGTGGGATCTGGTAATGCCCATATACATTTACTGCTTAACATACTTTTCATTACATAATCCATTTTTGGGGTGTTTAAAACTTAGTGCTCTGAATTCCTTTTTTTTTTAAAAAGGAACATTTCGCAGAAAGTCATCTCTAAAGTTAGAACACGTAAAGAATATTTTAAAACCATTTGAAAATGTTTGTTTGTGACATATGTAGTGCAATTAAGTCATTCACCCATCACGTGCTTTAATCTCTTTCAAGATTTTGAAGAATAAAAATAAAGAGTTGAACCCTGCAATTCTGAAGAGCATCTACCGAACACATAAAGAGTTTGCTGATCTGAGGGAGTTTCACTCCGCCCGTCTATTCACTGTTGCCTAGAAGCTGGCCCATGGAACCATTTCCTGGCAATGGATCCTAGAATAAGGGTAAAAGAATCTCTCTTTCCCAAAGGGTTATGTATATTGTTTACACAAGGAACCCGGGAAACTTCTTGAGGGTCAATGATGAGTCATTGAAAGGCCCGTAACTATGTTTTTACACACAACATAAAAAACTCTACAAATATGTATTTGCATCTCAGAACCTGACAGGTTCCACGGTGTTGCCAGCTAGCCACGTCATCCCTCAAGTTTTTCCTTTCTAGAAACCACAGAAAAAAATAGCTAAGATACATTTTTAAAATCCTGTCCCCTCAGAAGATAAGCCCACTGTGTTAAGGCATTTAAAATTCTGACATACAGAGAAAATATGTTCTTTGCTGCAATATCTAAATAGGATGGGAAGAAGGAAAAGTCAAAAATTTACCTTCAATTGTCCTGGCACCTATTTTATAATTTTAAGATTACCGAAACATCAACGGATATTGAATTGATACGCTGACAGCAATATACATTGATATGCCAGCAATTGCCCCTGAAAACTGGGATACTGCTAAAACAAATTTTAAAAGCTGGAAGAGTTCAAATTAATCCTAGCATTAGAAACAAAAATAAAAGCAGTTTCTCTCTGATATTTTAGTCAGCGCTTTCACCCACTGGTTGCAATGCCTAAATTCATTTGCTCTAGTGCAAAGGCTAACGGCTTTAACCAATTTTTATTTCTCTTTTACGGAAAGGAGGAGAAAAAACTTTTCACATGTCCACAAGTTTTGGAAGCAACTTGCAAAGTTTTTATTCTGCCTCTCATTATAATCCCCCGGTCTAATTCTTCCCAGTGGATGTGGGGAAGCCAATGCGTTCGTATGCATTCCATCAGCAACCTTACTGTTATGTGAAGTACATACTCCCCCACACAGCACACAATATCAGTGAAGATAAGATTCATCCCTTCCACACAGGAGTAGCTGCGTGTCTCTGCTCTTTGGGCACTGTTGTGCTACATGCCGTCTAATTCATTTAACAGATTTTAAATCAGCGATCTGACAGGATTTTGCTAGCAAGATACACGGCAACTGATGCGCTTTAAATTCATTTAGCTGGCGGACCTGCTCTTCCGTCTTTATCTCCCAAAGTATTCATTTGAGCAAGCTTCATTTCCACATCCAGGTTATATCGATAAGGGGGAGAGGTCCATAAACCAGCGCACAGAACATCTTTGGACATTGTGATCCTACCGCCCCAGCCCCCAAAAATGTAAATGAAAGCGCTGCCCCCACGTAGCGATTCCACCCACACCAGTTGTGCCTACATATTAAAACCACTTCTGAGGAGCGGCGGAACAATGAAAGCCGTTCTAATGCACAGCAGTATAGGAGGGAGATGGGGGAAAGGAAAGAGGAACACAAGGCTTGTGCCTTTAGCGGGAATTGTCCCACACTCACAAACGCGGCCAGAAAAGACACACTGGCAGCATATTTCCCAGCCAAAGCGCGATGGATTTACAAGGCAGGTTGATTTTATGATGACTTTTATTGAAAAGGTACGCTGGGTTTAGGCAGATGCCTTTTAGCGCTGGTAAGTTAACACAGTGCCTAATTCAAGGAGACAGCCTGAGGAAGCAGTGCCGACAGGGGAGAGAGAGCCTCAACGTCTCTATTACTCTCCTCGGCATCATAAAGGGAAGAAGAAAAATTGTATCTGAAGGGGAGAGGGGAAGCCAGGCTGCAGTTTTCTTTGCAAAAAAAAAAAAAAAGTCTTTTAAAAGAAGAAAAGCCATGAGAACGTACAAAGGTACCCATGTAAAAACAAAACTCATCTTAGCTGAGCATTTGTTTTGATGGGAGACCACTCCAGCTACATGTTGCCACATCTTACAGCTCTTTAGTAGGGGACTGCAGGCCGTGTTCGCCCAAGACAGCTCCCCAGAATCATTGCCACAGCAAACGGTTCAGATAAACCTGAAAGCTTCTCACGAGAGGAAGGGACTGGGACAGCTTGCCCGCCTCCCGTGGAGACCCTACGAGGGAAAAGAGAACTGAAGAACAGCAGCAGACATTAGACAGGGGTTTTTCAGTTCAATTGCTCGTCTGTGAAGGGCAGATCGCTTTTCAACAGTCGTGCAAAGGGGGGGACCACCAAAGAAAGTACACAGCCTATTTCGGGAGGGATCGCCTACTGAACCATCAGAGCATAGTCAGCTTTATGCCTCTTCAAAAGAGCTTGATTGCCCAAAACACTCTTGGGTTAATACAGTTCGGGGTCTCCATCCTGTCCCAAGGAGCCACGGCTGGAGGCTGATGTTCAAGAACTGAGCATGCGAGGAAGAGGTCAGAGGGAAAACACTGCAGAAAGCAGTGCGTACATTTTGAACAGAGCAGCTCTCTGAAAAGAGCTCAGGCTGCATACTACAGACGGCCCCTTCGGACACACGCAGGCCGAGTATATCTCCCTGCTTTTTGGCACCGACCTCTTTCTGTGGTTAGTTGCCCCAGGTCGAAGCATTAAGAACATCATTTGAAAAGGGGTGTCATTCCAATACACCTCACCCTGAAATGCACCAGTGCCCATTTCAGACAATCAAGGCAACATTTTATCATGGAACTCGGTGTGAAAGAAAGGACTTTATACTCCTTCCAGCAGCAACCAGAGTGCAACAGAACAAGGCACCTGTTGAGTGTCTCAACAAGGCCCAGCAAAGCAAAGCAAGAGGAGAAATGGAGGTACTTACATCTGTCGTTTCGATCTTCAGGACTGGACGAGGTCTCCCGGTCAGAAATGAGGCCAGAGACGGCAAAGATCTTTTTCCCCGTGTCGTCGACTTTGAGTGAGCCAGGGGAGCCGGAAGGGAGCTGGGTTCCAAATTCGTACTCCTTGCCGTCAGCGTCCGAGAAGCGCAGGTGGGGCGAGTCAGTGTCATGGCAGTTTTTCAGGCGTTTGGCCGGCGTAAAGGCCGACTGGTAGCTCTCCCTGTCCTCGGTGGAGGCAAATGGACGGAAAGCACCAACACCGCTGTGGTTCAACATACTTATTGGGGTGCAGTCTAGGTTGGGGGGTGCAAACTGGGGGTGCAGGTGTAGCAAGGATGGAGGAAAGTCACGGTTCGCGAATGCCCCTGGCACCCCACCTTGCCGGTGATACATGGAGGCAAAAGTATATGAGCCATTGGTAAAAGGGATGTGCACATCCTTATCCACTGAGACCGGAACTCCAAAGGGTCTTGGTTGCTGACAGGGGATGGAAGCATCACGGCTCGCTTCCGCAGTGGAGGCAAGAACCATCAGCGCTGGAGATGCTAGCGGGTTGGGAAGATAGGAGGAGTTTTCCATCTTGAAGGCTGCCCTGTGTAAGTCCATCGGAGTCTCTTTCCTCAACAGGATCACAAGGGGAACAATCTTCCCTGGAAGGAAAGTCAAGCGACGCCTGGTTCTGGAGCAGGGAGATCACTGAGGCATCATTGCCAACCCGAAGCTGCAGAAAATCAGAAGGGAAAAGAAAACACAAGAGGTGAGCTCTCTGCACTTGCTTCTTCTGGGTGCTCCATGCATGTGCTGAACCCAACAGCGCAACGCACCAGTGTTCTCATTCACAAAAATCAGTGGACAACTTCACACGCAGCTGGAACCAGCTTTGGCCCCCACTATATTACAGAAGGAAAAACCCTACCAAATAAGTTGGCGTAAAGGATCTATTTGGAATATAGATATCCCCACGGGCCAATAATCTAGGGATGGTCTAAAATTAAGAAACATTTCCCCCAGTGGATTATTACAATTTAATATACATAAAACATCTATAGTACACAATCACATGCAGAGAAAGCAGCATGTAAACAGTGGTTTGTACTGCCTGTGATGCATAAGGAATGCGTAAAATGTGTCTATTTTTTCCCACACATTATATATGCATAGGTACATATGCAAACATGCAGGTATACATTTTACTCACATACAATATACACACACATAATACGCCCACACTTTCTTTTTCTTTAAAAAAAAAAAAAAAGAAAGGAGCAGACACTTCATCAATAAAATGCCTGGCGTCTCTGACAATATTTAAAATCATAATGGGTGCCTTTGCCATCTGATCTCTGCAAATGTCTGCCTTTCGGGTCGGGGACAGCGGAGAACGGATCAGTAATTTTAGTTCCTAATGCACTAGCTCTTAAGTAGATTTGTAAACTGCTCTGTATATGCCATTAACATTTAGAGGAAAATGTTAACAAAATTTCTGGCTCGCATTTTTCTTGAGCCTTCAAGCTTGGCCAGCACCATTCGCTCAGCTACACGGCCCTTAGCACAAGAGGCAGAAAAATCCTTCCTTCTGTACCTCACTGAGTTGGTCTTTTTTATTTATTGGTTTGGTTTTGTGTTTTCTTCCCCAAACAACCTAGCGGCTTTTCTTTTAAGCTTCCACTGCCTACCATTCAGGCCTCAGACCCATTTTAAAATACAAGAACCATGACTTTGAAACAATATACTAGCCTGCCAGAGCTCAAAGGGCTAAGAAAATCATATCATAATAAAAAGCTGTAACAAATTGTCTCTCTTAAATCCAGAGGGTCAAACATCTCAAATAAAACTTACTGAAAGAGTGTCTTCCTAATGGAGTGCCTTTTGTGTTCTGTGAATGAGGCAGCCGAGTTTAACAAACTGTATGAAATCCAGTCTCTGGCTTTAATATAGTCCAATGATAACATTTCCTTTCTCCCATCCCGTACCCAAATGCTTCAGTGACTGTTATTAATTGTGAAGACGAGTGGACATCATCTCTCGGCTTCCTCATTTGGCTCCCTTCCTTATAGGCATCATTGCTAAATTAGCAGATTATGTATCTCACATTAACAGATTTGCTCTCTTCCAAATTTTAAATAACTTTCCTGTCAAGTTCTAGCCACAGAGAGGGAGAGAGATGCCAAGGCAGTTTGTTTTTGTGTTGATCAGGAAAGCTGATCAACACAAAACAACTGGAGTCATAAAATTGCACCCACTAATGAATTTGGAGTTACTGGGGGTTTGTCAGGCTACTATAGAAAAAAATTCCCATGAGTCTATAAAAAAATAAGCACCCACACAGTAATAAACAATCCTTAATATGTAAGTGGGGCTAAGAGATCATTGGGAAATATGGTTTAAAAAAGAGCAGCTCCAGTGCCTCTTTCTATTTTTACTTGCTCCATCGCCTCACTACATTAAATGTATTTCATAAATTAGTATTCTGACCGCAGCGCCTGACACTCCTGTAGGATACCGTGAATCACTCCGGCCGCCTTCTTCGTTTGCAAACTTCATTATGCCAGGAATAAATCAACACATTACAATATCTCACCCAGCCAAATTTAATTTTTTTTTAAACTCCTACTTCCTTTTACGCTCTCTCCCCCCCCCCCCCCCCATTAGAACATGTACCGATGAGGCTGCGGCGGACCAGTCATTATGAAAATCTATAGTTAATACACTCCCAATGTCAAAATGTCAGGGGTTTAAATACAGGACCCAAAATAAGAAAACTAACTGACCTTAATTAAAAAAATATGGATTACAGGATAATCAGCTTGATGGACCACTCGGGTGACTATATGGTAGTGGGCACACGGCAAAGTAAGTAACTCTTACTTTTCTGCTTCTATGCTGATTTTTTTTAATTTAGCACCCCGTGCAAATCCAGATTAAAATAACTCCAGCTATTGATCTGAGCAGTGGAATTGACATTAATTTTAGTTCACTTCTCACTTTGCAAAGGGATCAATAGGAACCAATAACAGCTGACATCCCCACTGAAAGGAGAAAAAAAGACGGGCTGGAGACAGAAATCGAAAAGCAACCAAATAAATCAGCAGCTACTTCTCCACAGCATCAGACAAACTCCAAACAGATTGCAAAAAGTCTTTGTTGAATTAACGAAACAAGGAGTGGAGGGAGCAGGGGGTGGAGATCAATCTATGAAGCTACATAAACTGTCTACCAGGCATCGCGGTAAGAAACAGAGACAAAAACGAATTGTCGGTTTTAATTTTTTTGTTAAATGAGCAGTCGGAAATACGGAGATTTTCCAAGGACGGCTTGTTTAAGGTGTAGAGAAATGACCAGCACAATATTATATGTTACTAACCGCAAAGTTAAACCTGCCGAAACCCAGAGAAATTGAATCAACAGCTTTAACTTTGATCCATTTCAAAAAACCAAACCGCCCAGAGGTCTCACTGCAGAGCAAGTTCTGCTCAAGAATCTCTGGCTGAATTTTGATTCCTCCATTTCTAAAGGATTGTACCACTGGCTGAATTAGATACAGGCAGTCAGTCCATCTGTGACAGGGCTGGATCTCGCAGGGTCACCAGCGTTGGGAGTTGAGAAAACAGAACTAACCGTGTTCGAAGCAGGAACCCCCTTTGCTAACCAGCCTAGAGAGGAAAAAAGACCGCGGCTATCTCACAGCGCTGAGAGTTTTCGCCAAGGCCAGTGAGATCGGGAAACGCTCCCCTTTGTTTATTACAACAGGTTGCATTTTCACGGTCCCAATTATTTGCAAACAACAGAAATTAAAATAAAGGGACAAAGCGGCATTTTTCTCCTTCCAGGAACAAAGTTTCAAAATATGTAACTGAGCACACGATTTCACCGGCTAGAAACAATCGCAAAGAGGTGAGAAATGAGGGCAGATTTTTTTTAAAAATCGTAACCTCCGTTTACAGGCAAGTGCCCCCCCCCACTAAATGTCAAGTAGGAATTTATAAATGTGTCCTGTGTAGAAAAGCCAAAGATTATAAAACAAAATGCCGCCAGCTGTTTGGGGATTTAGGCGCTCAAATGGATTATATATTTGAACCAAAGTGGATTTCCTCCTCAAAAGAAAACAAATGCAGAGCAGGGAGCCCAGGCAGAGGCGATCTCGTCGGCGGATTAAGATACAAAGGGAACCAGCTCGTTTTAAAAGGTGCCGGCGGAGGCCCCCGCCCGCCGGAGCAGCTGGTGGGAAGAGCGGCTCGGAGAGCCGAGAGCTGTGCGCGCTGCGAGGCGGCGGCTTGGCCGGGGAAGGATCGGGGCCCGCTGGAGGCGGCGGGACCAGGCTCGATCGGCTGCTCTCGGGCCCAGCCCCGCCGCCGCCGCCTCCCCTGATTCTGTTTGGCTACAAACTTCTGGCAGAAATGCCGCCCCAGGTGCCCAGCCCCATCCCGATCCCGGGGAGAGAGCGGCCGGCGGCGAGTACCGGTCCCCGGCCCCCACCCAGCGGTGCCCGGGCTCCGCGCTCCCTCCCCGGCCCGGCTGGACCAGAAAACAGGTGTCCCGGCAGTTCGGCTGTCCTGTCCTCTCCTGCCGGGGAGCGGCTCCGCCGGCGGGTGCAGGGTGCGGAGTTAGTCCCTGCTCCGGCTAGGGGCCGACTCGGTCCTGTCTCCCTTTCCCGGCAGCCGAAAGTTCCCGCGGGACTCGCTCGGCCAATTCACACGGGCCCGATCCGAAGCGAAGCGACCCCTGCTCGGGGGCCCCGATCCGAGCCGGCGGGGGAACTTGGGCAAACTTCAGCCGGGCCCCCACCGCGCCGCTTTAAATGGAAATGCGGAGCGCGGCTCCCCTTTGTTCCGGATTAGAGCCGCGGTTCACACGGCGCTGCGCTGGCAGAAAGGAACGCGGGGCGCTCCGGAGCCGCCGGCCCCTTCCCCCCGAAAGGGAACCTCCGTCGGCAGGTCGGGGGGCGGGGACCCTGGGCTCCTCTGCCTCAAAGTTTGCGGCAGCGAGTGAGATCGGGGCCGGCGGTGAGAGGTTTACACGCTGGATTCCCAGCTGGGTCTCGGCTGCGCCGGGAACCTGATCCCGCCCGGGGGACAAACGGGAGCGGGTCCCGGGCTGGTCCTGGGCGGGCTGCACCCCGCTAGCTGAGCCCCCGGGGGCCCGGTGCGGAGCGAGACTCGCCGGGCGGAGTTTGACTCTCGGGCCAAGCGCTCCGGAGTCAGCCCGGTCCCGCCCGGCCGGTACTCACGGTGGGGATCCCTCTGGAGGCGGGCGCACTTTTCCCGGCTCGGCATGGGCACTCCTGGCCCGCTGGCTCCCGCAGCAGCTCGCATGGAGAGCCGAGGCTCAGCGCCGCCTCTCCGCGCCGGCTCCGCTCGGTGACTGAGCCGCCGCCACCCCGAGCCGGGTCTGGGACTCGCTCCGCACTCACTCCCCGCCGGGCTGGGCTGAGCACGGATGCATCAGGGCACGGGGGAGCCTGGGAAATGGAGTCCGCACCGCAGCGCCGGCCCCTCACCCTCGCCGCCCGCCTGGGTCCGCATCTCTCCTCGGGGCCCGGGCGGGCTCCCTCCTGGGGAAGGGCGGAATGAAGAGCGCTGGCCCCAGGCCCCTCCAAATGTCTCTGCAGCGCACCCACCCCGCTCTGCCTTAACCCGGGGGCCCGTCCCAGCTGCTTCCAGCAAGGGCCACTCCCAGCCCCCCACAGCCGCTCCCAACTCACCCAACAGCCGTGTGTGTGACGCCTTCCCTCGGCACCTGAGCACTTGGGAAACATTCACTCATTGAATCGCACAACGCCAGGGGGAGGTAGGGGAGTGTTCGCAGTGGTTTGGAAGTGGGAAGAGAGGCAGAGAGATTAAGTGATTTGCCCAAATTCATAAAGGAAATCAGTGGCAGAGTAAGAAAGAGAATTCAGCTCTTCTGACTCTTGGCGTCTCTCTCTGTCTCACACACACACTGGTGTGTTCAGTGCAGCAGCAAAGAGAACGATTCCTCTATCTTCACACACACTTGTGCCTCTACACAAAGGAAATATTTCCCTCAACAGTTCACCTCAGCTCACCTAAATCAGAAACTGAAGTGAAAGTCATTCATTCAGGGCTGCGGAAAATAACTTTTTTAACATTAAAAAATGTCCATTCTTCCTTTTTAAAATAAATCATATTGAGAGTTTTTTGGCTTCCTCATGGACACTGAAGTATAATGGGAATCCATTTGCTGTAAGCAGGGAAAGGTTCAGCTCCTTAATGTAACCAGTTGTGTTACTGTCTGCATGCATGTGCCCCCCTGTATTCCTGTTAACCTCCCTCTTTCATGAGTAATAGCAACAGCTTTTGTTTAAGGTGGGACACACAACTGTCGTGAACTAGATCTTCAGGGTGGTCTGACTAGCCAAGTGTTCCAGACGGGTCCAGAGCCCAGGGAGTTTTGGGTGGTTAAGAATTGCAGGTTCAGACTCCAGCTCCCACTATGCTTCTCTCCTGGACTGAAATCTACCCGCCCTTGTTACACCCCCTCAGGCTGACCAGTGTCTCTCATGCCCAGTGCATGATTAAAGCTTAAAAGGATAAATGCAGCCCAACACAGCCTTCTTCCTCTCTACACTTAACATTTCAAAATAAAATAACATGACGTTCCAAGCCTCTGCAATCAGCAAAGGCCTGCATCTAAGGATGCTTTTCCCCTTGGTAACACAGCTGCTTCACTCCCTCTTGTCCATGTTATGGTTGAGCAATAGAGATGCTGGTATTCAAGGAGACATGCGTGCTACTGTTCAGCGCTGCTACTACCATGTGTTACAGTACGTGGTGTGTGTACACCAGAGTGAGAATGCTCCAGGGGTAGAGCACGTAATGCCTTTTTACTCCATGGATGAGTCCTGACACCATGCTCCTACATCCACAGGGCGCCAGGCTGTGAGTCAGGGTCATTCCTGGCTCTGCGAGGCACTCACTGTGCGATTCTGGGTAACTCTTGGTGCCTGTTATCCCGCCTGTATAATGAGGGTAACGATGCTTTGCAAAGCTGTTTTATACCTTTGGTAAAATCACTAGGTACTGTCATTCACCGCCCAGGTGTGCTGTGGCCTAGAGCATCCTCTCCAGACCTGTGCACAAACGGGGACTTCCACAAATGGATCTGTCCTCTCTCCCCTCCCAGAACTCCCCAGGAAATCCATTCAGGAATGAATACACTCCAAGGTCAGGGCGCAGTTGTTGCTTTAAGGGGGATTCTGGATCCAAGCTGACACTGTCACAGAGAGAACAGACGGAGCCAGCATGGAGGCCCAAGGCCTGTGCATGGATTTCCCTGTGCCATTGGGAGACACTTAGGGTATGTCTACATTGGAGGTTCTGTTAAGTCAACAAAACCAAGGCTAAAGTCGACCTTGAGAGTCCACAGCCCTGTGTCCACACTGGCAGGCGCTAGGTCGACGGAGGAGTGGCCAGGAACTCTGCGAGGGGGTCTGGAGGCCAAGTAGGTCAACTTAAGGGCTATTCCCCCGTCCACACTGACCTACGTCAACTTAATAAGGTCAACTTAAGCCTTAGGTCGACCTTCAGAGGTGGTGTTATTACGGTCAGTAGGTCGACCTAACCGTCCTTAAGTCGACCTAAGGCTCCAGTGCGGACGTACCCGTAGAGACCTGTAGGTTATTTTAGGAATGGAACTACTGCTGCTTCTCCTCCCCTTGACAGAAGTATCCTCAATGAGGACAGCTGCGCAGAGTTCCCCTTTCTGTCCTGCCCACGCAGGTTTTCCTGGGGGAGGGTGGGTACAATCTTGGTGTATCTACAGGTATTTATCCCAGGCTATTCTAAGGCACCTGTCATGTAAGGATCGAAGAGCTGATGGTTGGCTCATGGAGAATTTTAATTTGTACCACAATACACAGAATTCCTTCTTTTGCTCAATGTTTTCTTGGCAGGAGACCTATGGAACCTGACTGGCAGCTTCCCAAATGAGTGAGTGAATGCCTCATGCCGTGGCAAAGCTCCCACTGAAGTCAGCAACCACCAGATTTTCAGAAGTGGCTACTGATTTCTCGGTGATGCGTTCCAGGGGTGCCCAATTTCAGACACCTAGGTCTGGAGAACATCCAAGGCCATTAGCTTATGGGAATTATGGACGATTGATTGGCCTTGGGGAAAATCAGTACCCAGCTGTCTCAAGCTGCACAGCTGAAAAATGAGATCTCCAAATTCAGTGGCCACTTAAAAGAAATTTAGCGAAGGTGTTTCGCTGTTCTGTTCGCTTTGTGAAAGAGTCAAATACTTAATCTCAAAGACAAGTGTAAATGTTTTGGTATCAAACTCCGAGGGAAATAACTGAATTTAAGAGTATTGGTTTCCTACTGGCTGAGCATGTAATATCTATCATGTAAAGTACTGTCTAACTAAACATATGAAATCACATTCGAAATACGATAATTTTTCAAACTCTGACCCCAGCCCTACACATGTCTAAGAACATGTGCAGCTTTACACAGGTGAGTAGCCCTATGTGAGTAAACATACATACTCAATTAAGTATTTTCAGGGTCAAGGCCTTTGATTAGTATAATGGAGACAAAGGATTTTTGAAAATAATTAAACACTCTAATTCTGGATTCTCTAAGGAGTGAAGAGGAAGGACTGGTCCCTACAAAGCCCTGGGATACCATTCTACTGTTATGTAAAAACTGGTCTTTAACCATTCCAGCTGAAGGTCATACCCCATGTGTGAGCTCTCTCTATATTAAATCTAGCTGTTTGTAATAGGCACCAGTTACCCCTGTTATAATTTAATTTCTCAGACTGAAATACAGATTTAGAACAATTTGGGATTTTTGAACGTAAGAGTTGAGCTTTTCATATTACTCATTTCTAACATCCTTTCCCCAAACCTAAGTAGCTGTCACAAAAGCTGCCTATACAAACACAATAGCGCTATATAAATAAGGCACTGATCCTGAAATGCACCCAGTGCTGAGATCAGTGAACAACTGGCTCTTCAGAGAAATATTCCTCTGTCCTCATCTACATCAGCCACCTTTTCAACAACATACACAAAGTAAATCAAGTTAAAAATCGACACATACCTCCCAGAAACCTTTCAAACTATTCAGTCTGAGAACAATGTTACTAAACAAATTTTCATGACGGCTTACAGTAGCAACTATAGAATTCTGGTTTAAGAAAGTATTTTCGTTAATAGGTCATATTTTCAGGTAGGTATAACATTCCGGGAAAAATGGCCCTTTGGATCTAAATTGCTCACTCTTGTTCTCAGCCAAAAAACAGTTAAAAACTTTAAGTTTGTAGAACAACCTCCCTGAGTTTCTAGGTTTGGAGAAAGGGGCCAAATCCTCACCTCATACAGAGTTTATGTCCGCTGAAGATCTGGTCCTGGGTTTTGGGCTTTAAGAAAATTTCCTAACCAAAAAAAAAAGAGAGAGAGTTGTTTTGAGCTTGTACATAATAAGTCAAAATAGTTTGCATTTAAAAGTATAAACTTGGCATTCAGTTATCGTCTGTGAGAAACACCTGCAAAGGTAAACTTGAGAAAATTATTGAATTAAATTTCCTAATCTCTGTTACTAACGAAGATCCCAATCGTGCAATCAGATCCATGAGCCAGGATATTTACAGCTCTTTTGGCACAAAGACCCACAGGCAAACCTCCCAGTAAAGTTTGGGTCACGTTCGTCATGGGAGAACAGTGGCGAGGAAAGCATTTTTAAAATACAATTGAACTTTTTGCAGACCAGACAGCTTTGGCAATAAATCTAAACCTGGCCATGTCACTTTTCTTCACACTCACTTTCAAGCAGGAGAAAGCTTTGAACTGCTCGTGCCCTAGCAAAGTGCTGCAATGTTAGGATGGCAAACACATCACAGGATGCCAAAATCCACATTAAATTAGCATGTGTGGGCCCTAATCCCACACAGATTTATGCATGATCTTAACTTTATGCACATTGACTTCAGTGGGACTCCTCAGGTTCGGTACAGTTAAGCACACATGTAAGACAGCAGGACCAAGGTCTTTGATTGGGGCTTATATTTATTGAGAGATATATTTACATTTGATATATTTTTGTTATGTCTGTGTACCTCTGAAGAATTATAGAGTCCTGGTCCCTGACCGAGACCTCTAACTGCTACTTCAATATAATAATAAACATAGTCATAATTAATTAAAAATACAGGTTATTCTAATTTGCTGTGAAGATTGATACTCAGCCTAGTTTATGTAATTTTAAGAAAGAAAAGGAAAGTCTGTTCCTAAGCTATTGGCTTGCATTCAATTAAGAAACAAAGAAGTTATCAGTGAGTGAAAAGAACATGCAAGAGATGTCCTATTTTCTGCTTCAGTGTAAGGGTGCGCAGGGGGTGGCTATCTGGACAGACGTGCACCTGGATGTGTCCAGATCTGTACACGGATTGAGGCCTTCCCTCCCCCACCCCCCTGAATCTACCTAAGCTCTGCAATTCTCTCACCTACTTTAACATGGACAACAGAGTCCTGTGGCACTTTTAAAGACTAACAGATTTATTTATCGCATGAGCTTTAGTCTTTAAAAGTGCCACAGGACTCTGTTGTCTTTCTACAATAGACTAACACGGCTACCCCTTTGGAATTTGACTACTTTAACATGGGTTATTGTCAGAAAAGTGACAATATAAAAATGGCACCTGCTTACCTGGCAGGTGATGTCCAAATTTCTTCCTCATTGATTTGTTTCACAGCTGAGTTCCCTGGTTTGCATTTGGAGGAGAGGGTTGCTGCATTCCACAGTGGAAGACAAGAGCTTGAAGCCAGTGTGATTGGTCATGTCTCGGTCTCAGACCTGTTAAGGAAGGACGTTGGAGATGAAGATTTACCTCTAAGGCTGGGAACATGATTCTGAGCTAAGCAGCTGAGCTGGGCTCACTCTAGTGACTGACATGCGGGTTATCCAATAGCTCAGCAGGCTATCATAGGGTCTATCTGGGGTAGGATTCTCCGAGCCGTACTGGATCTGCACTGTTCTCGGCCAGTCCATTCCCTCTTGTGTGGTGTGGACCCATCAGTCACATGCTTAAAATCACAATTGCATTTCTAAATCTTGGAATTCAGAGCTGACAAACTGTCGCTGCTTTTTTCTCCCAGAGAGCCTGTATGAGACATTTCCTTCCCTATGACCTGTTGACTTGTCTTGTGGGCTTAGGAAGAAGCAGAAGTTTTATCAGGCTACACTAACACTCAGAGGCTCCCAGATAATCGTGTTCCTTTTCATCACACAGCTCTGGTGCTGTTCTTGTCCTGGACCTGCGGATAGAAGAGGTCCTTTGATGTCTGTCTTTCTGTTCATTCTGCAAAACTCACGGGATTCCACCATGTGGTTAGGTCCTGTCCTAGGCTGGGTCTCGATACCAACATTATAGTTCATGCCCAGCCTTTTGGGAGGCCCTACTCTGCAGTGTTCCCCTGCAAGGACTGGGGACAAGTCTGACTGCCATAGGTCACAGCTTGGGAGTGTCACCTGCTCAGCGCACAGGCATTACAGACGGGTTGGAGGCTCGCTGCCAGATAACCGGACCAACCAGAGCTGGGATACAATCTGCAAGTGCACGTCAGCTTCAAAGACCTTCTCAATCCAGCCTCATTTTCTGAGGTGATAATGTGCTCAACCAGACGCTCCAGAGAAAGTGTAGGGTCAGAGAAAGGGAGGGCTGGAAGGGACCTTGAAAAGTTATCCAGTCCAGCCCCATGGATAACTTGTCCATAGGGAAAGTTCCCTCGGAAGTCCCAGTAGTCAGGGGTGGCCTCAAGCCCCGAGGAAGAGTTTATACACGGTGACAGGGTCAGCCCGGAGCGTTTCTGGAGAGTTCTAGAAAGCCAATGCGGTAGCAAGTCCCGTTCCCCGGGAGCTGAGCAGGGGTTACACCAGGTTAATTAGCACACCTGGGCTAATGAAGGCCCCGCCCAAGACTTGTTAAAAGGCTCCCGGCCTGGGAAAGGCCCTTTGCACCCCTTTGGGCAGGCTTTTTTCCCTTCCCCTGTCTTTGTACCTGCGGGGCTCTTCCTGAGCCGCGTTCTGCTCCTTCTCCAGATCTGTCTGCTTTCCGGCCACGCGTCGGCTCCTCTCACACCCTCCCGGAGCTCTCCGCACTCCCACACTCCAGCCACACTGTCTCTGCGGGAAGGCTTTTAACAAGTCTTGGGCGGGGCCTTCATTAGCCCCAGGTGTGCTAATTAACCTGGGTAACCCCTGCTCAGCTCCCGGGAAAAGGGACTTGCTCAGCCTGGGGCTAATATATTGGCTTTCTCGAACTCTCCTCTAGTCTAGGGGGTCTCAAACAGGCGGCCCGTGGAGCTACCTCCTGCAGCCCGTGACGAAACCCGGAATTCAGGGGGTCCCAATCCCGGGCCCACGGCCCAAAAGTGGTCTGTGGGGCTTTTCAAGTGGCCTGCGCCCCTGCTGGCTGGGAGCCTGCCTCCCACCTGGGGTCCTGCCGCCAACCAAGCTGAGCTCGGCACCGTCGGTGGTGCCTCCAGGCCACGCTGTGCCCCCTGCCCCCCATCCCCTGAGGGGCCTCAGCAGCCACAGCCAGGGAGGAGCCAACCGCCACGTGGAGCCACGCCGCTCTGGAGCCCCAGCCTGCGGCAGTGGGGGGTGCGGTGTGTCAGGTGGCTGGAGCAGGCAGACTCAGCGCCCAGGGCCAGGACGGGACTCAGGTGTGGGGGCTCAGTGGGGATAGTTCCCATGGGGTCCCTGAGGGGGGGCCTCTGCCCAGCCCACCTCCCGCCCGGTCCCAGCATGCAGCTGGGAGCTGGGCTGTGGCTGTTCACTTCACCTCTGGGCTTGGGGGTACATGCAGCCCTTCTTTTCTTTTCTTTTCTTTTCTTTTCTTTTCTTAAAAAAAACTTTAAAAAATTTAATTTTAAATTAAAAACATTTTAAAGGATTTTAAAAACCTTTCTAAAAATTAAATTTCAATTAAAAAGTAATTCAAATTCAATTAATGAATCCTTATTAATTAGTTTTAATTACAAACAATTTGAATTCAATTAATTATTTTTTAATTTAATTTTAATTAAACAAACAGGTGGCCCTTCAGGGTTTTAAAAACTGTACTTTGGGCCCTCAACCAAAAAGGCTGGGAACCACTGATCTATAATGTCAAATGGTAAGTTTGTTGATTTGCTCACTCTTTGTCTTTCAGGCCAGGCCAATTGTCTCCGCTTCCGCTCCAGGGTTTCACGAGGAGTCGGCCGGCATTGGAGAATGGCCTCCGCAGAAGCCTGATGCCCTGGGACCAGCTTGCCCCGAATGGGAGCTCTCTAGTCTAGCATGTGGGGCTGGGTCCCCGGAATATCAGCTGGGTGGACGTGGCACACGCTCCGTGTCCGGTGCCTCCAGCCGTGGCTTACGGAGCGGGTCAGGAGCAAGGTGTGTGGCTGGAGCCCGGAGAGGCGATTTTCCCTCTGGCACGTGGGGCACTGCCCTGCAGCTGCCCCCTGTCTTGATGATGAGGAGTGGGAGGTTCTTGGCCGCACGGGGCACCCGAGGGACCAGCCCAGGCTCGGGGCTTGGGTGGGGGAACGGCTCCCCGCGGGAGACTCGCTGGGGAGCGGGAGGCAGAGCAGGCGACACCCCCCTCCCTCTGGCCTCGGCCTGGCTGGGCCCCGCTGGCTCCCCCAGGCACCGCAAACCCCTCAGCGAGGGCAGGGTGTGGAGCCCAGGGACAACGGGGCCCCGGGCCGGGAAGCAGATGAACCGAGGCCGCCCACTGCCAAGCTGAGATTTGCGGCCAGGGCCAGCAGCACCCTGCCCTGTTCAGCGCGGCAAGGGCTGGCTGAGCGGGAACTTTGGCCGGGGCCCCCCGTGCACTGAATCACTGTCTAGATGGACCCCGGCAGGGCACCAGCCCAGACCCTGCACTGAGCCAGGAGACAGACGTCCTTGTCCAGCGTCTGTCTGACCTGTTCTGGAAACCTCCGGCGAGGGGGATCCACACCCGGGCAGGCTTGGGGCAAGCAGCCACTTTTTGAGCTGAGCCCTTCCCTTGGTTGTGAGCCACTCCTCACCCCACCCCGGCAGCCAGACAGAGGTGGCCCTTGGCTATTGGGGGCCCGAGACGAAGGCCCATTGTGGGGCCCCCTAGAGGCCTGCAGGGCCCCCTCTGTGGCCCTGCCTCCCCCACCACTCCAGCCCCAGCTCCCCCCACACGGCCCTGGCTCGTTGGGCCAGCTTCTCCTCTTGCTGCAGACCAAGCAGACATGACTTTTGGGGTAGGCGATGGGGCCCCTTGCAGCTCGGGGCCCTAGGCGTGTGCTTGCTTCCCCTACCCCAAAAGCTGCCTCTGTGACCAGACAGGCTGGGTGGCCAGCTGGGGTGAGCCGGGGGTGGCCTCCCCCGGCCTTGCTGCATGGAGCTGCCCCGAGCCACATGCAGCCCTGCCCCAAATACAGAATTCAAACTACTCCTAAGCCACAGCCTCCCCTGGAATCCACCTTTCACCCTTTCCAGAGCTTGACTACCCCTAGAGATAGAGGGTTCTCCGCGTACCTAACCTAAATCTCTCTCGCTGCCCATCACCTCTTGTCCAACCACCAGCGAACACGCAGAACAATTGTCCTCTCTTCATAACAGCTCTTAACATCTGATCAGGTTCCCCCTGAATCTTCTTTTCTCAAGGCCAGCCAGGCCCAGTGCGCTTCGCCTTTCCTCAGCTTTTCTAAACCTTTCGTCATTTTTGCTGCTGTCCTCTAGACTCTCCCCAGTTCGTCCGCATCTTCCTAAAGTGCAGTCCCCAGAATTGGACACGGAACTCCAGCTGAGGTCCCGTCAGTGCTGAAGACAGCAGGAGGATTACCTCCCACATCCTGCATACGAAACTACTGTTAATAGACCCCAGAATCATATTTTTTTTTCAACAGTATCACATTGCTGGCTCGTATTCAGTTTGTGACCCACTATTATCCACAGATCCTTGTCAGAAGTGCTACTGCCTAGCCAGCTAGTCCTCATTTGGTAGCTGTGGATGTTATTTTTTCTTCATATGTGTAGCACTCAACTTTATTGAAGGTCAGCTTGGTGAATTCAGACTGATTTTCCAATTTGTTAAGGTCATTCTGAATTCTAATCCTGTCTTCCAGAATGCTTACAACACCTCCTAGCTTCGTATAACCCACAAATTTTATAAAAATGCTCCAAATCATTAATGAAAACATTGATAGCACCAGACCCAGAACCGACTGCTCGATATGAGCCCCCAGTTTGACAGAAAACCATGGATAACTGCTCTTTGTAGTTTTAATAGTGTATAATAATTATTAGAACAGGAAAGGATTTATGAAAAAATCTTTCAAAAAAAATTTTTTTTTTGCTGACACATTCAGTTATTTCTGTTGGGTTTTTTAAAAAAATGTCATTGGGAATTTTTAATTAAAATACCCTTTATTTCTCTATTTTCCTCCCAATTTTCAGCAAGCAAGAGGAATGTTTTACTGCCATATTTGACTGATCATCTTAGGCAGATGCTACGATATTTTTCAAAATTTAAAAGTTCATTTTTTAAAATTATTGATTTAAAACAGTTTGATTACATCAAATAATTCTGTGGAAAGAATTTAGAAATTAAATTTGGGCTATTAGCCCCCCGCCCCCAAAAAAGCCCAACAACAGCAAACAAATAAAACTAACAAAAACCCCCACCAAAACCATATTTTCGATTTGCAAACATTTTTGCAATGATTCCCTTCAGTCTTGGACCCAGCTCTACTCTCGATATTGTGGAGAAGAGCTTCTGAACTGGTGGCCTCTGCTATTTTAAGACGGTTATAGTAGCTATTTTATTTACGGAGACCTATGAGCGTGCCTTTGAACACTTTGCACAGCACATAGTAGACGGCCTGATCCTGCGAAGTGCTGAGCTCCCTTCAGAGAGGAGTAAGGGCCGAAAACTCAGTGAGGAGGATTGGAAGGAGGAGGGAGGGCAGCCAGCTACCCAGCGACTGGGAGACTGTGCCAGGCTTATGGGGCAGCGCAGAACAAATGAAAGAGCCTGGGGTGGCAGGAAGCCAAGAAAGCAGTTTGCTGAGGGAGACGAAAAAGGAGGCTGTGGATTAGGCACCTTGCAGGATACCCAGAGAGGTCCTGTGGAGGAGAGGGTGCAGCCCAGGATAAATGAGCTGCGATTTGGGACAGGACACACTGTGCAGATATTGAAGTGCTGCCTGGAGAAGAGAGGAAGAGACTCTCCAGGGACTTGAGGAGGAAGAAAAGGATATGGCTGGAACAGCAGGAGAGGAAGAGGAGATCAGCGAGTGAAGGGCTGAGCAGGGGGATGCGGAGCTTATGGCTGGATGTCCCCAACAGAGAATATGCCACAGAGTGGTGCTGAAGCCCCCAGAATTGGGACTCAGCATATCACTGACCAACTTGGCCAGCCTGGTCTTCCATCTCCCCCTGCTCCCCGCGGAGGCCGGCCGTACTGGATGCATGACGGCCCCTGTCTCCCCGGATTTCCAGCCTCAGTTAGGTCAGGTCTGCTCGGCTGCCAATGAGACCTTGTACCTTGCCGGACCAGACTGCAAGTCTTGGGAATTCACCAGGAAAAGAGGAAAGCCAGTCTGCTGGGGGCGGGAAACTTTTAAAGATGGGTGGCACCATATTTCCTTGTAGCCTGGCACACCAACCTACAGCTGGGAAGACGTAGCAGGCTTTTCAGGCGGCTCTCCCTTGTGGCACACGAGAGTATAGCATGAGTAACTGACGGAGCCGAGCGTGGGTGAGGGCTGGTCTCCTGAATGAGCTGTGCGGGACCAGGCTTTATACTCTCATCAGTAATCCTGCTAGAGATAGAGACGGATAGCTTTGCTTTACCACAAAGAAAAAGACGGTGGTTATTCCAAAGAGCTACAGTGGGAGGCCCTAATTGCAGAAGGGGGTGGGCACCTGTCATAACAATAATTGGTGACAACGATGGATGTGGGGATGGGCCATTTTAGACAGAAACATTCCAGCCCTTGGTTCGAGAAGTGTCTCATGCTGCGGTGTAATACAAAGGGATGCCACGCTGGATTGGGGCTGCCGAGTGGGCCTGGTTTAGGACAGGGGCCAGACCCATCAGGAGGGAAATCAGGTGTTAAGTGTGACTTTCATGGTACAAGTGTAAGTGACTTCCCTGGTGCCTCGGCTTTCACCCGTCCGCTGCCAGCAGGTGAATTTCACCTTCGTGGAGTTATAGCCCTTCGAACGGTGGGCCTGAGCCTTATCTGTAGACCCCAATGCTGTGATCGCCAGGATCTTCCAGCGCTGCTCTGCCGATGAGATAGCTCCAGAAACCCGCACGCACCTTCCCCAGGTTGACTGACCAGGGCTCGCATAATGGCCCAATGCACCGGTGCGGTGCTAACGAGCCAGTGTCCATGATAGCGCACAGAGCTGTCCTCATGTCAACAAAATGGTGTTCTTCCCTGGGAAAAAATAAGTATCTTCTTTCCCTGGGTGGATATTTGTTTCATAAGAACTGGAGGTTAAACCAGAAGGACGGGGGGGGGGGGGGGGGGGAACAGACTGAAAAACAAACTGATCCCTGTCTCAGTGTGAGCAAGATAAAGAGGGTGAATTTCACCCTCTCAGATGCTTTCAGGAGATTCTGCTGAATCCACCTTCCCGGAGCAAAGCTCAGAGGGAGGAGCTGAGGGGAGGAGTTCCTGCCCAATTGATCCACAGCCCAAATGGTGCCCTATGGAAGGAGCCCACACTCAAATTTCTGTGGAGCATCTGAGTGTCCCATGCAGCTAAGGACATCCATATAGAAGGCCTGGGGTCAACACCGTCTTCCCCACATACCTTCAGTTCTCTAGCAGCATGGTTCAGTTAAACTATGCTATCCCCCGCCATGCCGGTGTCCCCTGAACTCCTGCCACGGAAAAGATTTCCTCCCGTAAATCAGCCTCCCTAGGTAATCTCCGTGAGGGGGACTGTGCATCTCCTGAGCTCTGTCCCCACCCATCACAGGGTTGCTTCCTCCCCGTGTTAGTACATCCCTACCCCTCACAGATCCCCCGAGCACGAGTTATCCTCATGGGGAACAGGAAAAGGAAGGAAAGGTGCTGCTACTGCAGAGCCACCTGACCCCTTCCTGCATCAGGGAGCCCCTTTTCCCTGGGCTAGAGTCAGTCGTGTTTCGAGCCCTCAGCCGTACACAGTCCTGCTTTTAGCAGGGGGTTGCACTAGATGAGCTCATGAGGTCCCTTCCAGCCCTAAGATTCTCTGATTCTATGGTGATCGAACCGGGACGTCTGGCTTTGGAGAAAGCCTATCTGGTTTTTTATTAAAAAGTTAGAATACAGTCACTCTTTATGCAGTGCAGGCAAGGAGGGCCTGATTCAGTCCCCATTAATGTCAGAGGAAAGGCCTGGGAGCCGGATCAGGCTCCGAGTGCCTGTTCAAAGCACAGAAAATCGAGAGTACTGTATCAGTGCTACTAACTGTATTGTGAGTCTCAAGATGAGGGGCAAATGGGTCAAGCAAGAGCTTATATTAAATTTAGCATCTATCAGTCTATGTAGGTTCTTGAATGGCCTTCATCACCTTGTTATCTGAGCACGTGTTTGTAAGAGATACAAATATCTTCCTCGGGCCATGTGGCAGGACTTCTATATTAAAATAGATTCCCTTCATTTCTTCACTGGCAGGGACTCTGCCTTTTCCCGACTGCTCCGTAGTCACCCTCCTTTAGTGCATCCGCCAGTCCCATGGTTTTCCTGCTGGCCCCACCCACAAACCATTGCTTCTTTTTCTTAGTCTGCTGTGGCTTTTCCTTTCCCTGCAGGCACACCAGTCTTTTGCCTCACCTCAGTCCTTTAATCTATCTTGCATTACATTAGCAATAAATTATTCACAACACAAACAAATGTGGAACTAACAAGCTGCGTGCCAGACATTAACAACCCAGTCACAACGAACCACATTTCAGGATTGTCCACTAGTCTGAGTGTCAGAGGAAGCACGTTTTCATACAATGCATAATTGGCCTGTGGAACTCAATGACACAAGATAACACTGAGGCCAAGAACTTAGAGGGTTCAGAAAGGAGTTCAGCATATATCGATAACAACAATAACCAGAATTATAATAGAAAAAACTAAAACCAAAAACAGTCTCTGCGGGGCAAATCAGTAACTCTTTGGTGTAGAAAAGTACTCTGAGGGTAGGTTTTCCCTTTAGCTTAGCTAAATCCTGCAAGATTTCTTGCATCGTCCTCTGGGGAGCATCTGATGGTCAGTGACAAGCTATTGACCTAGATGAATCACAGAAGTGATCCAGTCTAAAAAAGTCTGATGTTTCTGCTTATAGCTCCAGAAGAATTCAATGGGAGCAGTGAGCACTCAAGTGTTCCTGAGAATTAGGCCTAGGTCAGGGACCCAAAAGGAGGGACCACTTGAAAGCTGAAAGCCATGACTTTTACATATCACCCTTACCTCTCCCCATTGTCTGTACTGAGTTTGTAAGCATATTGCGGGAGGTTCCTGTCTTCACACATTCCTGCAAAGCACCATGCACAACTAATGAGGCTACATACAAATGCATGTTAAGATTTTTAAAAATTCCAGCCTCATGTGCACACTGCGTAGGTTTGCTGCTGCCGCTCTCACTCGATGCTGGTGGGTTCGAGGTAGGACTTGAAGCCTTTGCTGGTCACAGCCTAGGCGGGGAACCATGGCACAGGACTCTGTTGTTTTTCTGCAATAGACTAACACGGCTCCCCCTTTAGAACATGTCTACTTTGGAGAGACACCACAAAAGGAAACTGGGAACAAACCCTTTGTCACATAAGTGGAGCTTAATTGCTTTCCTTGAAGGGGGATTTGGTAAGATTGGTAGCGGCTTAATGAGAAGCTTTTTGTCCTAAAGTATTTACTGCTGGATTTAAGATTCTTTTCCTCGTTTTTCCCTCATTTTTTCCCTCTTTAGTTTCTCATGGAAGCTGTTTCCTAATGCAAGTCTGGGCCAGTTTGACACTGTGTTGTCTACAGTGTCTTCTGTCTACAAAATAAGGTAAACTCTTGGCATTTGCCTGTCTCCTGCCGATTTTCCACAGAAAAATGCAGAGTTATTCATTTATTTTTTTACCCTGTTCCTTTTTTATGAGATCAAGTCGTAAGAATGATCAAAAAGAAGCAATAAGGCCCCTTCCATCCACGGGATCATGGCTAAAGCTCCATTAAGTCACGGGGCTCTCCGTGGCGGCAAGAAGATCTGGCTCCAAGAATCCAGTTGGAGAACCTGGGACCTAAATTGTTAAAGGGCATGGTTTAAGAGCCTGCTATTTTCCAGTCAATATTTGCGATTAGATGCTAAAGTGTCTGGCAGCGGCAAGTTACCGGTCCCTGCATAGACGGGAAAGACATCGGGGATGGCAGAGTGATGGAAATGATCTGAGAATTTTAAAATCAATGACACAGTATTTTTTAAAACTCTCACCAGGTGTCTGCGATGTGTCTTTACGGGAGCTGAGAATGGCTTGCTCCTCTGCCTTTTGTTTGGATTTAAACCCTTCAGTCGGGCCAACTTCTCTGCTGGCGTAACTCCTTGAAGTGGAACAGCGTCTGACCCCTAGTGGCAGTGGGCGTGAATGAGAAACAGCCTTACCACGGGACATCTGATCTGTGAACTCATCAGCAACTGTGCGACACCCACTGTGATTTGTAAAACGCCAGGTGATTGATTAGATGTGTAGACGGAGAGTCAAACTGCTTCTAGGCGTCAAGCGTGTTCCATCCATCCACCCATCCGGAGATTTACCCCACTCACCATAAGCTCCGAGCACCTCCGGAAGAGAGAAAGTGCCCTCCCTTTTCGTTCCTTGCCACCACGAAGCAAGCTGAGGTTTGGCTGGGTTTTTTTAATGAATCTATGAAAATGAAGGGGCTATTTTAGGAAACCTGAGCGAATATAGGGTCTCGTCCTGCTCCCACTGGAGGCACATCAAAGGGAGCGGGGGAGAGCGGCGTGTGTGTGAAAGCATTCATTGTGTCTCCCTAGTGTTCCTACCCTAAGTGCACGTGGGAGGTGAAAAGCTATGAAATACAGACAATGTCCATTGACACAGGGAGGAATTGTGCCCAGTCTGGATTGATAGGTTTGAAACCAGCTCTCATTTACTCCTTCTCTTGCATAGCCTGTCAGTCCAAACCACTCAGCGGGTATCCCGCCTGGATATATTTCAGGGGACTAATTACAAATTCCATCCATCTTGCATTAACTGGATACAAGCGCAGCAAGCCCGGTGGCATAAGCCTCATCTCCTTCATTCATGCCACGTGCCATTCTCTCTTGCTGCAGGCAAAAGTAATTTCCCCAGCCTGGAAATGTGATTTAATTTGACCTTGTTCACACAGGTTCCATGCCTCTTACATTCCCACCCCCAGTTTAGCATGGTATTGAAGGAAATTACTTTGATTCACAACAATGTTCTCTCAAACCTCAGCTCCACTGTTTCCTCCTCCATGTGCTTACCCAGCAAGTTTAAAGCTGCATCCCGCTTGCTGGGAGACGTCTGGGTAAACCTGGGGCAGGTGTGGAGTGAGAAGGCTGCGTTAGAGGCTCATTTCTCATCTTGCAGTGTCGGGCGAGTCAAAGGGCAGGTTTCCATACACGCCATTTCTGGGGTTGAACAGTAAGAAATGGAGAAGAAGGGGTCAAGAGGAAAACAGGGGCCAGTGTTAGCCGACACACAGACGTCCTGCGCAGAGGACGCAGGTGATATTCGCTCCACGAAGAGGGTCAGCAGAAGACCCCAAGATGCTTATGGCATTAGCGGGACTTGAGTGGACTGAGGCCATGTGGTGCCGGCGTGACTTACCTGGCAAGGCCCTCTGCCCAGAGGTGACTTTCACCCAGAGATACCACATGGGAAAGTGATGGCAGCTGTGGGGGAAAGGTTCCCTCTCTCGGAGCTGGGAGGAGGCATTAACACCTGCCTCATCTTAATGACTTCCGGGCAATGAGGAGACGTGGTTTCAAACAGGAGTTTCCACCAGCACTGAAGTTGCCCCACCTAAGGCGTTGCCTGTCACCTCCATGGGGCCGTGCGATGCCACAGGCAGTGAGGCGCGTGTGTCCCTTACACAGGGGCGTTCGGTTGTAACAGCCCCAGCTACAAAGGCTCGGCTCACTAGCGCAAGCTGTACCGTAATTAATGCTGGTCGCTCCGGAGTCTGCGGTTCAGCCCCCGTCGAGCCAGCCATGGGGTGGCCATCACACTAGGGGTCAGCTTCCCTAACACACCCAGTGCCAGGGGAGTCTAAGCATATCGGTCTCCTAGATGGCTGAGGTGGGATGGAAGAAGGGCTGCGGGGACAGACTCTCGCTGTTCCAGTCCATCTGAGTGGGTCACAGATATAAGGAGTGACAGAATAACCCACGTCCAGACTCTCCCCTCTGTTGGGTACGAGTAACTCCCACTAAAGTCAACGGGACCCTGGCATGGACAAGGGGCAGGGAGAAACCAGGAGGGAAGAAGAGTACACAAAAGGGAAAGCCAGGAATGGAAATCAGAATGACCATGAAAGGCAGATGGGAGCAACACAGAGATGAAAGCTCACCTAACACAGATTGATTTATAATTATGCGAAAGATCATGCAAACAAGCTCTGGCCAGCCTCGGTTCAATCCGTGTAACGGGCTACCCAAAACACAGCTGCAATGTAGTGGTTATTTTACATTACCTAGATGTGCACGGGACTCTTTGGAGCCATGTGCTGACGGTGTAGATTACCTTCGCCACAGGTGAACCAAGACATGGGGCTGGCGAGCCTTTTTACCACCCCCAGCCCGACTCTGTCACGGGGAAATATCAGTGACATGAAGTAATCAAATGCACAGATGCATGGAAACACATTTGCAATATTTTCCCAATAATGGGAACTGTCACCACGCCAGACAATTTGCAGCACATGTCACTGACTTGTTAACACCAGTGCTTCTCGTCTGCTGGTTTTCCCTTTGCTGCTGAATTATTACCGAAGACTTGGAAAATCTGCGGGAAACGTTGCCAAATTGTGTAACTTCTCCCCCCACCCTGCCATATTCAGAGTTTTCAGTTGTCTTTTTTTAAAGTGTGTGTGTGTGTTTTAAAGGAGATCTACTCAGTAACATCTGAAGTTCCTAATACAGAGGTTATTGGATCTCTGAATAGCTTTAAATCTAGATGGCAGAACAAAACTTTATATCTGATTTCCACGCTTTGCTCTGGTGAGTGATCAGAGTGGATCAGAACTAGGGAAACTCGGAAGCAGATTAATAAATTATGAAGTCAGAAGGGGGGGGCTTTGGGTCATCTAATCTGACTGCCTGCTTTACACATTTCACCAGTGATTCCCCCATAAATTGCAGCTGAGCTGGTGCATATATTTTAGAAAGATAGCTAATCCTCACGTACAGACTCCCTGGGAGGGAGAATCCATCATGTGCGTAGATGCATTGTTCCAGTTGTTCCTTACCCTCTGTGTTAAAAACTTGAGCTTTATTTCTAGCCCGAATTTGTTTAGTTTCAGCTCCCAGCCATTGGCTCTTGAGATGGGTCTCAACCAACTCCCTCCTTTCAAACATCTTCCAGCTCCGGGAAAATGTGGGTTTGGGGCCTAATTCTGCAGCGCAGGCCTATCTCTAAGCAAACCAGCATCAAAGGCACCATAGCCCCTTGTAAATCCTAAATGAAAGTGATGTTCTCCCTCCCTCTCTGTTAGACAGGATGCACAGGTTCAAGGCTTGTGCTTCAGCCACGCAGAGGAGATTACCTGGTCCGTGTGGGTACCAGATATAACCCCTCAGTCTTAGTGACCTCAGAGGTCAGCAGTTGCAAGCAATAAATCCCTTTTCTAGCCAGACAGAATTACTTAAACCTGGCTTGAACGTAGTTAGGACGGGCCCGATTCTCCACTCAGTTACTCCAGTTTAATGCTGGGGTGGGCATACTGCCCCCAGCGCCAGTATTCAGCACCTGGGCATTCCCTGTCCGTCACACTGAGACTCTGGCTCAGTATCCCTGGCCTGCAAGGGAGGCTGAGTCCTCTAGAAGACCAGTCTTTTAGGAAGCCCTACAGAAGCAGCAGGTGCCGGTGGAGTGTGACGCCAGCCCCGTGGGAGTGACTGGAAGCCCATTGGGCTACAGCTGAATAGAGAGAGAATGTGTGCTGAACACAGAGACGAGAAGGCACTCTGAGCACCTTCGTGCAATGTCCCTCCTTGGCCCAAGCGGTGGATGGAGCGCGCGGTAGCTCCTGCTGTCTAGGGCTATGTCTACACCACACAAAGTTAGGTCCACTTTGTTAAATCGACCTAAAGTTGACCTTATTAGGTTGACTTAACAAAGTGCTTCCCCTGAATGGGGCCTTAGTAAGTCAACCCAACTGCCCTTAGGGCGACCTAAGAAAGTGGATTTAAGCATCCACACTGTGCTGAGGTCGACCTAAGAAGTTGACTTAAGGGTTAGGTCAACCTAACCGGCCCTTCTTATTAAGTGGACCTGAGCTTTTATTAAGTCGACTTAAGGAATTTCTTAGGTCGACTTAATGAAAGCCTGGTGTGGACAGGGACTGAGGAAGACTTAACCCTCCTTACGTCGACCTAACCTGCAAGTGTAGACGTAGCCTAGAGTGTGGGACCCTCTCACAACCACACGCCCAGGCTGGCATTGCTAGCGTGGGTTACTGAAGGTGACTGACAGCAGAGGGTGTCACTTAGAGCTGGGGACGACTCAACACCCGAGGAGACAGGCTTGATTGCTAAGCTGGCTTTCCCTCTGTGGTGTTACCGGTTTATTCTTCGCCAGCCCTGTGGATGTTCAGCACATGCTGCAAGACTACTCAGGTTTCTTCAGCCAGATCCAAGCACGTCCCTCCACGGAGGGGCTGTCTGGGATACGGCCTAGCTGCAATGGGAGAGACGGGGGCTCCGTTTCCAACTTTCTCCCAGACCTCTCGTGTGGCCCTCGTAAAATCACCTAATTCTTCAGTAGCTCAGTTCCCCGTCTATGAAAATCATCATTCTTCCTTTCCCCTGCCCTGTCTGGCTTGTTTGGTTTGTAAGCCCTTTAGAGTGGGGACAGTCTGTTGTTATGTTTTTGTATGGCACCTGGTACAAGCCGTGATCTGAGACCTGTTTTATGGAACAGGTCAGCGCTAGACGATCACAGTGGTCCCTTCTGGCCTTGAAATTGATGAACAGATACCCCAATTACTGATTTTTTTACACATACATTCGGCATAGGACTCTTGCGGGCACTACATGGGAGGGGGGATTTGGAAGGGGTCTGTGTTTAGAATCGTAGAAGAGGAGGGTTGGAAGGGACCTCAGGAGCTCGTGTAGTCCAAACCCCGGCTCAAAGCTATGAACGACAGGACCGACACAATAGGGGAGAATTAAGAAGGGGGGCCTTTGCAGGGATCCTCAGGCAATGACATGTCATCTGGAAAGCAGTCGCCAAGGAGCTGGCCTTCCCATGCAAACTTTTAGGAAGAAAAACCCCTTTATCAGCCGCCCTGCCCCTGTTCCAACTGTTTTTGAAGGGAGACCTGTCCAGATTTGCCAGGGTGTTCAGGGGAGAGCACTTATTCATAGATTTATCAGAGGTGACTTTATAACAGCATCTCATTTTGGCAGATGGCTGTATGTTGTTTTAAATTTAAAGAGAAAGGCATCAATATCAGTAAAGAAAGAGGGTAATAAGAAAAATATTAAACTGCACAGTGCAAATCCCCAGGGAATTTCTATTGCAATAACTGACCTCCCGTATAGCACCATTTATTTCTGATACTGGCAGCTTTATAGGTGCTTGTATGGCTGCAGAAGAACACCAATTTGCCACTGCAGTTTGTTTTGATAACTGAAACTTTCCATAAATCTATATTAAAATCAAAGGGAAAATTAAATAGAGCCAAGCCAGTGACACTGTAGATAAGGTAGCACATTACTACACTGGCCTGTTCAGGTCGGGGGACCAGTCTCTTAGTTCAGAGCTGGGTCACAAGCATGACGAATTTTTGTGGTCTCAGCTATTTTCCTGGATGGTTGCCAGCCTCTTCACGGAGGGACAGTGTGTAGGGGAGATCTGGCGTTTAAGGCAGGGTTTCTGTGGGAAGATAGCCAAGAGTTCTTCACAGGGAACAGGCCCAGACTGCCACTGAGAACCATCCTCTCACCCTCCCATGGTTATCCCCTTCCTGTGTTAGAAGAACTCTCATCCTGAGTTAGCCCAGAGTTTTCCAGTCTTATCGGCAGCACTGCAGGGATTGGGGGAATAACCTGCTCCACAGAGGGCCCAGCTACACAGGAATCGAGAATCCTAGAAGATGGGGGTTGGGAGGGACCTCAGGAGGTACCTAGCCCCATCCCCTGCTCAAAGCAGACCCAACCCCAACTAAACCGTCCCAGCCAGGGCTTTGGCAAGCCGGGCCTTAAAATCCCCTAAGGATGGAGATTCCCCCATCTACCCGGGAACCCGTTCCAGTGCTTCACCCCCTCCTCGGGGAAAAGTTTTTCCTAATATCCAGTCGAGATCTCCTTCACTGTAACTTGAGGCCCTTGCTGCTGTTCTGTCCTCTGCCACCACTGAGAACAGCCCAGCTCCCTCCGCCCTGGATCCCTTCAGGCAGTTAAAGGTGCTGTCAAATCCCCCCCCCCCCCCGCCCCTGCAGACTTGACTCTGGAGTCAGTAAATGAGAAAAACTGGTGTTGGGGGCGCTGGGGAGGGGGTGATAAGAAATCAAAGGGAGTTTGGGGCAGGCAGAAAAGAGTGTTCCCTTCGCCATCTCTGATTTGTGCCCATGAGTGGAGGAAGAGAGTGGCTGGCTGGGGCAGCTAGAGGGGCCAGCAGGGGCTGGAGGACAGGAGCAGAGCAGTTGCGGGAATTGCCCCCCATCGGGCCCAGCACTGAAGCACTCCCGCAGGGGGGTGAAGCTGGAGAGTGGCTGGGAGCTCCTTTTCAGAGCTCCCCCTTATCCAGATTATTTCACTGTGGTCTTCATGCAGCAATCTACTTACCAACAGGTGCCTTTACTCTGCTCTCCCAGGAGCACAGGGCAACACAGAGGGACCAGCAGGTCTTTCTCATCCCCTCCCAATATAGATCCTTCTGGTAACTGGTGGGGAGGGGACAGGAAAGACAAGAAACTGGGAGTGGATTGCAGAAGAGAACAAAAAGGACAAAATGCAGGGAGGGGACTGAGAAGGAGGAATGGGGGGGAAGGCCAGGAGCCCCTGACCCTGCACCCCAGCATGGGGGCAGGGAGAAATTGGTCCAGCCCTGAGGACCATGCGGAAGGCCAGCTGGCTGGCTGCATGGCACAGTAGCCATGCGCCGGTGCCTGCTCACCAGTGCCTCACACCTGGGGCTGACCAGCTGGCCAGGGGAGGAGCGAGAGGCTGGCCCTTGGCTGGCCGAGCCCCACAACAGTGCTGGCTGGACCCACTCCCCAAGTGCGGGCTGTTGCAGGGGGGACTGCCGGCCACAAATGGCCCATGGGCTGCACATTTGACATCCCTGGTGTAAGTGAAAAGCACGTCAGGCTTGGAGTGTTTTACGTAGACCTGAGCCCAAAGAGAAGGAATCTGAAAGTTTCCATATTAAAGCTGGTGGAAGATTTTCCAGTGGAACAGGTCCAGGGGGGAGCCGTGTTAGTCTAGTTCAGCAAAACAGACAGAATCCGGGGGCACTTTTAAAGACTAACACATTGATCACATGAGTTTTCGTGGGAGAAAATCCCACTTTGTCAGATGCTTGAAGATGGGGAACTTGCAGAATGGGAGGGAAATCAATGCAGGGAGGGTAAGTTACAGGGTCAGGTCAGGCTGTAACAGCAAATCAAAGCAGTTGTTTGGATGCAAACAGTGAAGTACGGCAATTAGCCAGGAGGTGTGGGTGGGCGGGGGGAGAAAAGCAAAATTACCTGTTGGTAACATAATATGGACTACGGGTTTTTCCCCATTACAACAGGTAATTTTGCTTTTCTTCCCCCCAGGAGCAGATTACCGCACAGGCCAACAGGGCCTGTGCCCAGGGGCCTACCACAATATGGGAGCCCCCCACCCTGCCAGCCTCTGGCCCCAGCCTCCCCCAAGCGCTGGCCTGCCCGCACAGAGCCAAGGACTCAGGGTGGCGGGAGTGGGGTCTGGGCCCCAGGTGGGGGGCCCCACCAGTGGGGGAGCCCCAAAGGTCCAGTGGCCCCTGATCTGCCTCTGCTTCTCTCCCCCCCTCAACCTCCCTGCTAATTGCTGTACTTCACTGTTTGAATCCAAACAACTGCTTTGATTTGCTGTAACGGTCTGACCTGACCCTGTGACTTACATTCCCTGCATTTATTTCACTCCCATTCTGCAAGTTCCCCATCTTCAAGTGTCTGATGAAGTGGGATTTTTCTCCCACGAAAGCTCATGCGATAAATAAATGTGTTAGTCTTTAAAAGTGCCACCAGACTTCTTGTTTGTTCCAATGGAACAGTTTTCCTAAGAGAAAAATGCAGTTTCAACAGATGAAAAAGTGTCTCGAACCGACATTGACTGTTGAAATTTTCAATGGCAAATTATCAGAGCGTGTAGTTTCGATGACGTCAGTGTGACTTCATTTTGACTTATAATACAATATATGTTTAAACCAAACCTTCCCACCTCAGGAAAACTCAGTATTTCAGAAGTATTTCATTTTGCCCAAAATTCTGAGATTTTGACTTTTTATCCTGATTTGGGATGAAAGCACATTTCAAAATCTCAGCATATCCTGTGAGACAGAGGTTCCATTTTTCAGCCAGCTCTGTTCCATATGATGTCACACCCAAGCTAGTTTCACTTAAAAACCTATACACAAATGGACCCTCCGCCTTCCAACAGCTGTGTTTGTGCTTCAGAAGACTTGCTATATCAGAAGTGTGTTCCCCCAGGAGAAATACTTTATGGTAGATGTTTTTTTCCATTGACAATTAAGAGTTGAAGAGACATATGAAATAGCTCTGAACTGCATAGCCTGACTTGGCAACAGAGCCAGTCCTTTATACGCTGGAACCCTATTAGTTAAATCCTGGCAAAGAGATTTTGGCAGAGTTCTTTTTTACTCTTTAAAAAGTCCCATTTCAGAGCCGATGATAGCCTCACTTTGAAATACAGCTCTCTTATGACAATATAACTGTAAAAGGCGTTCAATTTTTTTCACTTAGTAAGCAGTAGGATTTTTGCTACAGCCATTAAAATATAAAAAATAAACTACACCCAACTGTACAATTTGTTTTTACCTGGATTCATGGCAAAATATAAATCATTAGGGTTACTCTTGAATTTTTTTCTGGATGGCATTAGAATGTCAAGATGAAAAAGTAGCCTTTGAATGTAGAATATGAATGAAGTTTTTTAATATCAATACAACAGAATAAAAAGGGTTTTATTTTATTAGTAAGTGGATATCACTGATTGCCTCCCTTTAACATCCGATTCACAGGAATTAGAGTTGGAAAAGACCTATCAGATTTCTAATCTAGCTCCTTTGGACCAATATAGGATTGGCCCTGACAGGATATTTGATTGTACATTATCCAGTCTAGTTTTTAAAGTATCAAGTAATAGGGCTCCAACTGCTTCTCTGAGGAGACAATCCCAGAATCTCAGTTTTAAACAGTTTCCCTTGATATATATCCTAAATTTTCCTTTGCCCAGATTCATCCCATTCCTCTTCGCTATACCCTTGTGAGTGTCACCCTAGCATTTCCCTTCCTTCTTTGGTGTTTACACCTTCCAGACACAAATGGGAAACTTTCATATCCATGCAGAACCCTCACTGACCCAAAATAGATATAGGTAGTTAGTTTAATCTGTCTTAAAAACTCAAGCTCTCCAATCTCCTGATCATTTGTGCTGCTCTTCTCTGAACTACTTCCCATGTGTCAGTACCTTGCTAATAATGTGGTGTTTCTTGCTGAATGCAATCTACCAGTCTCACCATTGCCCTATAGAGAGAGACCATCAGCTTTACTCCAGGGTGGGATGCTTCTGCGTTTGTGCCCCAAATCACATGGGTCTTGAAAAACAAACCAACAAAGAATAAAAAGGAGTTAAATGATAAATACACCTAATTTTGCTAAGAGAGGAGGAAGCAGTCATAAGGCAGCAGTCAACAGATATGAAGGGTGCAAGCTCTCAAAAGGGACAGGATTTATTTATTAGTATCCAGGGAATGGAAGTAGGAGTATTGGGGGTAATGGGATAAAATTAAGGAAGAGAAAAATGATGTTGACTATCACAAAGCATTTCCTCCCAGGGAGCTGTAGGAGGCGTGGAATGGCCTCCCAATGGAAATGTTGCAAGCCCATTTCTTGTCACCCTAAGAAATAAACTAGATAAGAGACCAGAAAATATTAGGTGGGGACTAACCCTGCATCAGTCCCTGGGAGATGAACTGGACAATCCGATGTGTCCCTTCCATCAGTCATCTGTAAATTGTTATTGTTGTTCTGATCCTGGGGCTTACCACGGTAGTATGCGTGTGCCTCCTCACGTCTATGGTACATGAACCACAGACTGCACAGCTCTTTTCTGTATTGTGTTGCATTTCAGAGTACTCTCTTGTGCTTGTGTACAGTGGGCTTTTTGAAGCAAGAACCTGTTGCTTTGACAGATTTTGTAGACACTATGTCTGTGCAGTAGATCTGAAGGCCAGGAGAGACATCTAGTCTTGCTTTGAACACTCCATACATTCTCTAGTACGGCAAACACCACAGAGTCATGTCACAATGAACAATAAACTCAACATATAAGAATCATTGGCCAGCAATCTTCTTCCACGTCATGCAGTCTTTGCACAGCCATGAGATGTGCAGGGTACTGTATCCCATCCATTCAGCCACACTGATGATGCACGCTCACCATGGATGGCCCCTACCCCAGACAACAGTCATTGCAAAATATGCTTCAGCAATCTTCCTCCACTCATCCAATCCACATGTATGTCCCACAAAGTCGAGTTGTCTTCGTGTGATTGTCTTATGAACAGCCATGGCTCCAGTTATGCTGTAAATGTGGGCAGTCCCTCCATGTTAGCCAGGTGCGAAGTACAGCTAACATGCAGCAACTGCCTGTCACGTTTCAACTCAAATGCAGAAAGCTTCTTTATGTCTTGTTTCTTTAATGTCCGGCCCACGTCTCAGATGCATGCAGCAAGATGCTGACGACAAGAGACTTCATCAATTTCATTTGACACTTGATGGTAATACCTTTGTTTCTCTAAATGTGGCTGAGTGTCACTAGAGCAGCTGTCATGAGTCCATTTCTGTGTCGGCTATCTAAGCGGTACTTAGCATATCTCGTGTTCATACTACCCTGCTATTTGAAATGCTCATCGCACTTCAGTGCCTCCTGAGATTTGGGCAGGTGTACACGGAGTGTGTGTAAGCTCTCCCCTGACATCTAGTGATGAGCTGGGGGAGAAGACTTCAGGAACTGACCTTGTTCGCACAGACACACCCACTCTGCTCAGGTGCACAGCATGACGGGGCTGCTTTGCCCAAATGATCACTTTTGGCTGGTGTTGGACTGCGGAAGCGACTGCCCACTCCTCTGAGCTCTGTGTCTTCACCGATCAAGGAACAATGGTGAGTGGGCCGTGTGGAAGAAACTTTTGGTTGTTAGACTTAAGAATGTGAGACAAACATACTCAGGGGTGGATGTTTTGCTCATGGTCTTATGAATTCTGTGTGTGGAGTTTTCCCAAGTTACTTTCCTACACCCAGACTTAGTGCTTGCAAGAGGAGAAGTATTGGCTCTTTGAGGTGCCCTGTGGAGGCTCAAACCGGTTCTTCTGGTATTGTTAAAAAAGGAACCACCGCTACTCTTTCTAGAAATCTTTGCACTTCTTGCAATGATCCAATTGGGTCGATATCATTGGGGAAGCACAGATGAATACTTCATCCATTGACAGGCACTCTTTCCTGCAGGTGTCAGTTGGTGGCTCTTTGTAGGGTTCTTTCAAGAGTAGAGTTGAGTAGAACCACTGACAGCAAGCAGCCCTGTCTGACACCTGTCCGTAACTCAGGGCAGCTATGCTCACACCCCAGTCCAGAAATCTATTGAACGTTCATAGAGCTTTTCAGCCTTATTACATTTTCACCATCTACAGCCACCTGCAGGATTGCTGGAAGAGGTTTGTGCTGCATGCTGTCAAATGACTCAGCAAAATACACAACCACATGGCCCACCTCTCATCATTATCTCTGGCACTTTCTGGCACAGCACATACAGATTGAATTCTTCCTCCACTGCCCCTTTATTCATCGGGATAAATGGAGCTTCTTACATCGATCTCCCCTGTGTCTTCACTTCCATCTTGGAATTTGTTTCACTGGCGTTATATAGATCCCAGAAACACCTACCCCAACTGTTGGGTGAAATGGTATTTTTCCTGCCAGAGAAACATACAGTGCTATATAAAATTACTAATGCTCGTGGCCATTGCTTTATCCATTAAAGTCTCCTAATACATTGTCTTTCTACTGTGCTTCCTCCTTATTTTAACGGGAAAAAACTCTTGCATCCTATTGTCCAGATTCAAGTACCCTCTGAATTCCTTTTTTTAACTGAGTCAGCACATTTGAAGTTAAAACAAACCCAAGCTGATTCTACACATTTTTATTATCAAGCCAGGAGAGCTCAGAAAAACAAAGGGGGAAGAAAGTTCTCAGACCAGACCATCTTGATAAAAGGGAAAAACGATGACTGAGCATACTAACGTAAGTGATGTTTATCGGATTGTTTGACAAACTGCTTTTGGGATGTCTTATCTCTTTGTTGGGTTGACGGTACTCTATACCACTCAAAACCTTCCTGCTTTTCCCCCACTAACCCCATAACCATGTGTTACAACCACCAACCTTCTGGACCAAGCGAAATGGATGGGAATTGGTAGTGCTTCTTGTGAAGGGATCACTGTCTAGCAATATGAAGCACCTGCTCCCATGAGGACTGAATGCTTTGCTTTCCCTTCAAAATGCCCCTCAACAAGTTGTCACCAGCATCATTCACCAGAGTGATACTACTGCGATGTGCATGGTAGAAACATTTCGAGAGAGAGAGAATCATCCACCAGCAAATGCCAGCAAACCAAATACATTAACTGAGTCGTGGATACAAGAAACAGCAACATGAATACAAAAATGTATATGGTGAATGTTGTATTCCCTAGTATGTGGTCAAGTTGGTTAATGAGTCCCACTGGTGGTGTTAGTAACTGAAGAGTTTGGGCTGCGTATGCTGAATGCAACTTTCAAATATCTTATAATACACACGTTGAGTAATCTTGTCCCACTATTTTCTGTTTAACATTTTATTAGAGCTGGACTAGGTCAATCCCTGGATGGGAGTCTATGACACAGATATGTCCAGACAGGCTTATTACACTTGTCCAACCAGCTTCCCCAAACTTCACCAAAAGGGAGGGTCAAGTGTGGTCTCTATCCAGAGCTAAGCATTAACAGATTATCATGGTTTATGGCAAGTCGCCTGCACGGGAAACATTTCCAAGATACGTAAAATGTAGGACATGTTGTTCCAGAGCTGCTGGAGGCAGAGGACCTGACGTGGATCAGGTCTCACAGATCACTTAGCTTAGAGTAAGAACAATCAACGTCTTTTGACCCAGCCCAGCCCCGTGTTTACTGCCTGAACCAGATGGAGACCTGAGTGAGCATTTTCATACAAAAGAACCATAAGAAAAGGTTGTGCTGAACAGCTTCAGGGCTGAACTGCAGTTACTGAAAAGGGCCAAAAAGCCTGGGACTCCAGGGAGAAGAGAAAAAGGCAAAGAAGATGTTATCTATTCTGGGGGCAACACCCTGCCGGGGGAATGTTTTCTGAAAAACGGAGCGCAGCTCTCTGGACTGAATGACCATTGTAAGGACTGATCGTGGGGGGAGAAATGCCCTATCAGGTGGGAATGGAATTTGTTAACAAGTAAAGGCTGATGGTTTCATTTTATAGTTTTCTTTTCCCTGCAACCTTATGTTTCCAAATCCATTTATTAGCTTTTATTTGACTCTTTAACTCAAGCTCTGTAAGATGAACGTCAATTTGGTTTTATTATAGACACCTCTGAGTGCCTTGCATGAAGGACAGCATTGAACGGAGGGGGCACTGCTTCCACAGAGGCAGCAAATTGGTGTACAGTTTGGAGCCCAGAAGACAAGGGATCGGCCACTCAAGTGTAACAAAGTGGAACATATAAATTGCGAGCCTGCACTGGGTTGTGACGTGGAGCACTCATGATGCCTGTGGCTGGTAGCTTCAGGACAGCTTCCCCCAGAGGGCACAGACAGGACACAGGCAGGTGAGGTGGTCCTTGTAATTACAAGACTCCAGGATGATAGATAAATGCATGGTCTTGGTAACGTGCTTAATTCCTTTTAACTGACTTCCATGTTGGCAAGTTCCAAAGGGGGAGCTGTGTTAGTCTATTGCAGAAAAACAAACAGAGCCCTGGGGCACTTTTAAAGACGAACAGATTTATCTATTGCAGGAGCTTTCGTGGGAGGAAATCCCACTTCCTCAGACGCTTTGAAGATGGGAAATTTACAGAATGGGAGGAAATTAAAGGCAGGGAAGTGTATGACATAGTAAGCAGAGAGATTGAAGTGTTCCCCTGGTTTTTGAGTGTTGCAATTTCTGATGTCAGATTTGTGTCCATTTATTCTTTTGTGCAGAGACTGTCCTGTTTGTTCAATGTTCGGTTTGGGTGTGCCTAGTCCGGGTATCTGAGAGAGAGAGTTGGTGGTGAGGATTTCAGAGTGCAGGAGGTTCACAAGATATTTGTAGGGTCTTGGTAATTTCAAGGTTGTAGCAAATCACAGGCACTGGTAATACAGCACAGCCCCACACAAGGTGCTCCGCAGAGGGGTGATGGGGTGGAGCAGTCAGGTGGCAGCCATCTGACTGAACTACAAAGTAGGAGGAGAAAGTTAGTGGAGGGAGACTGTACGGGAAGAGTGTGAGGGTTGAGATGGCTCAGAGCTCCCAGGAGCAGGAATCTGCTGGAGACAAGTCCCAGCTGGAAGGGCTAAAGGCAACTGTTAAGTACAGCTAAAGAAGAAGGCCCGTAGGGAAAGTGCGCCAAAGCAGGGAGGACAATTTGACAAAGGACCGGGACTGAAGAGCTGTGAGGTGCAATGCGTCAAGGAGGGCTGTAGAGTACCTGGCCCTGAGGCTGTGACCTGGCTGCAGGGAACTTGCTTTGGAGAATCTGTTTGCTAGGTTAATAAAACTGGCTCTAGGGAGGGCATACCACACACTAAGGGGAATGTGGAACAGTCCTGATGATTGCCGGCATGGGATGGGATGGAAGTATGCATGGGTGCCATTCTGAATGGCCTGCAAGGCTCACATCAGAAACTAGAGCAAGTAAGATGACCCTAATGCTGATTCTAAAAATCCTGGCTATGGTTTGCAATGGTGTTATTTGTAAGCTTTTCAAAAAGTACATAAAACCTTTTATTCCAGCTCCGAATGGTAGAACGTTTCCAGCAGAGATTGTTTCCTAAAGCTGGAAGCCATTGTAAAGCTGGCACGATGCACTGGGTTAGTGTTGAAAGACAACATGATGCATGAAAACAATACTGATTGCTTTAATGTTAATCATTTTACTGTCCAAATTGGAGGGCTAGCAGCATCCATGCTCACATGGATCCCTGTTGGGGCCCCCTCCATTCAGCTTGTGACTTCTGTGCAATAGCCAGCAGCTCTCCAAAGCCCAAGTTCCTGTTGCTCATGACAGTTGTATCGCTGTCCCACGGTCCTGGCAGGATAGCCAGGAGCATTTTGGGGTAGAGCTGAGCTGGTGCTGAGCATTTGGTGTAGAGACTCAGCCCAAGGCAGAATCTAGCCACAAGTCTTGCAGAATGGCCGGAAGGACAGACCTCAAAGGACCGCTCCTATCCACAGCATTGCCCAGCAGAGCTTGGAGAAGAACTCCACCAGAGGTGGGTGAAGAAAAGGAATGTGATTACCTAGGTGTCTTTGACCGTTGATCTAGACAGGCGGTCCCAAAACTTTCATGTAGCCTGGGGGGTGAGGAGTACAGAGCCTAGACCAGGCCCTACAGGGGTGGAGAGGAACCACCATCATGTCCCATTCTGCCCTCATCTCTGTTCCAGCTCTGCCTATGACTGCAGCCCTAGCTTTGGCTCCTGGCTGCATCTGGACCCCACTCCTGGCTAGCCCCAGCACCCACCTGGCCCTGGCTGGGCCGTGACCCTGTTCCTGGCCCCATGGCTGCAGTCCCAACCCCCACCACTACCCCTGCTGCAGCTCAGGCCCTGAACCCTAACGGTGACTTTGGCCCTGGTCCTGCCCCTGGCTCCTGCCTGGGGCATGGACCAGGTGAAGGGAGGACATGACTCAAGAGTTTGGGGACCACTGGTTTAGACTGCTAGAAATTCTGCTTCTTAGTGATGAGGCCCCCAAGTCCCCGGGTCATAGAAAAAGTAGGAAGCATCTTTTCTCATTCAGGGACTCATAGCCACTGGCAGTTTGCCAGCTCTGAATCCCAAACCTTCAGAATACATTATAAATCCACGTCTGTTACTTGCAGGCCCCACCGCACATATGGAATGGACAGAGAACAGTACGTTGCTGAGAGAACTGGACAACAAATGGAGACCCCAGCTCAGCTCTGCTGAACTATTGGACAGCTAACTCATCAAGCACTGGAATACGCCCAGCTCAGCCTCGGAGGCAAATCTTTATAAAGAGATGTGAGGCTAGAGATACCACATCTAACAGGTCTCAGGTTTCCTTCTCTCACCATCAAAATGATTGTTTGTGTTGTGACAGTGCCTAGAAACTACATTCCAGGATCAGGGCTCTGTTGTGCTAGGTTGGTCCCCATGCCAGCCATGCCCTCCAGCAGGGCCTGGGGCCACAAGAGCTGTGTGGATGCAGCGGCTCCTGCTGGCCCTGCCCTGTCCCCCAGCAAAGATTGGGGCCGCAAGAGCCCCTGCTGGCCCCACTCCTCAGTGGGACTGCTGGGGGCGGGGCCAGGAGGAGCCGCTGTGCATGCACAGCTTTTGCAGCCCCAGGCCCTGCTGGGAGGGAAGGGTCAGCTGGGGAGAGCAGCCGCAGAGCTGGGAGCCCTGCGTGCTGCTCTGAATGGGCACGTGTGCCGCGCCCGGGATTGCCGACCTGTGCTAGGTGCCGTACAAACACAGAGCAAAAAGTTGGTCATAGCCCATGGAGCTTCCAATTTAAACACAAGACAAGAGGCAGCTGGCGGAGCACAATGAGACTGTACTGGGCAGCACAGAAGTGGTCAGCGCTTACCGCATTCTCAGCCATTGCTGACTGCATGCTCAACAAGCAAAGGAGGGTTCGTAGAACAAGGTGGCTTTGAAGACATTTATGGGGCACATGAATGTGTTTGTTTGAGAGAGTTAACAAGTGGGTGACAAAGGCTGCTATTTTTGGCTGATTGCAAGCAAGGAGTTGGCGTCTCAATAGTGTATGAAGATGATAGATAGGGTGAAGACAAGCAGCTCATACTTTATCAGAAAGGGGAGCCCGGGAAGGGAGACAAAGAGAGGAATTAAATGGTGAAAGCGATTAGCTAGGAAGATCATCTTTGTACCAGCATTTTGAATTGATATGAGCTGAGCAACATTGTTTGTCAAGGCCATAGAAGAGGATTTGTGGTAGTCAAGATGTGAAACGATAAAAGCTTGGATGAGAGTGTGGATGTATAGGAAAGGCTGTATCTTAAAATGTTATGCAGAAAGAATTGGGATGACTTTGAGAGGGGGCCAAATAAAAAATGACTCCCATGTACAGGCCTAAATGACACATGGGGTAGAAATGTCTCCAGTGACAGAAAAGAGCAGTGGAGGCAGCCTAAGGCTCACCTAAGCCTAGGTCCAAAGATGCAGGTCCAACTGCATATATTGACCAAGACAAACATTGAACTCCACCAGCTGTTATCTTTGGTTCTAGTTACTCTCCCACAGCCTACATGATTGAATCTGAGCAAGATTCTCAATATCGAAGAACTAAACAGCATCTTCTGCTCATTTGAGAATGAATTGAATTGCAGTATGGATGCAGCAGCAATTAACACCTGCACTAGAGATGTGTGAAGGGAGAGAATCTGGTTAAGAAGAGTCCAAGGTCTCATAAACAGGCATCTGCACCTCTGGGATTTCTTAATCCAAGTGCGTCACTGGCCCAAAAGTCTTTCCAAAGTCTGATGATGACCAGATCAGTATATGTGCATCATGTGGGATGATGTGTCTTTGAATCTCTCATTTGCTGTAGTTTTGGTTAAAGATTGTATAGAAAAAAAGAAGGCAATATGGGACGGTTTGTGTGCTGTTCCTTTGAAACTGTACCAGGAAGCCAGGCAGGAAGGGACTTGGGGAAGTTCTAGGCAGAAAGATCTGACATGAAGTAGAGGGACAGTCAGTACCTTCAGGCATAATGCTACTTTCCTTATTCTAATAAAGATCAATAGATTCCAAGGCCAGAAGGGACCACTGTGATCATCCACTGTACCCTCTTATGTAACACAGACCAGAGAACTTCCCCAAAATAATTCCTACAGTAGATCTGTTAGAAAAACATCCAGTCTTGTAACATTAATAAAATGTTGTTTGAGGTTATTTGTTGAATGCCAGAGTTCTTGACATTTCAGTTCTAATTTAATGGATGTCTATTTTCAAAATGCATAAAATTTAAATCTATTTAGTTTACTAGTAACACAGTATCTATCCTAATGTCTGTTAAATCTCCAAATATGCCCCGTGTGAACCTATTTCCACAGTCCTGAGCAGGTCTGGCTTGAGCTGAATGCTTGTGTGGTGAGTAAAAAGGCTGCGCCTCCTCTTCTTACAGTCTTGCTTGCTTATTAAATAACCAATGTAATCAACACAGAAATAATCCTGTATGTGTAACAAGCTCTCTAATAGTGTGAGAGCTGCTTTGTAGTTCCTGGCCACTGCCCCACACCCCCTGTGGGACCTGGCTCCAGCGCCCCCATAGAGCTGGGCCCAATTCCTGAGCGCTGCCCCACACTGCCCACGGAACCTGGCCCCAGCGCCCCCATAGAGCT
>ML685977.1:446900-489765 GCA_007922175.1 Pelusios castaneus
CTGTCTGGAATATGGTGCTGGGGGCTGTCTGGAATATGGTGCTGGGGCACCGGGATTCCCACAGGGAGTGAAGGCGAGGGTGGGATTGTGTGTGGGGAGTCAGTACTTTGACTTCTCTCTGTGGGACCAGATGCATCTCACATTCGGACCCTGTTTCTCGGCAATAGCCTAACACGGCTCCCCCTTTGGTTCCCACGTTTTCTGAGTGGGAAAGAGCTTGAGCCTCACAAGTGAACTTGAGGGAGTTGAGAAGTGTTCTGTGTCGTTAGTTGTTGTGTGACCAGTGACAGGAATTTCTCCTCCTCCTTCTTCTTGCTACTGTACTGATACAGGAATTTCTCTAGAACCCAGAAGGGTGAACAGACCTTGTGCCTTATTCTTGATACTCAGGTGCAGCCCTTGGTGGCTTTCTGTGGCAATGGATGCCTTCAATTTAGTCAGGCCTCCAAAATTCTGTAAAGCCCTGTGCCAAGGGCTGGCCTGATTGGTTCGATTGCACCACATCTCAGCTCAGATGCTATTTCTGAAAGGAACTGGTCCTGTCAGATACTGAGTGGGCGCTTAAGTTACTGCATAGTTCTGGTGCTCTTTGTAATATTGTGGAGTCCCATAGCACAGTCATTGTAAACCTGGCATATAAGGTTTCACACCAAGAACAGTTTCTTCTTAAATAAACAATGTGTTAGAAATACAGATGGCTACTCTTCAGGGTGGAGGTGGGTGGTAAAAATGACTTCAGCTGTGCTTTTGTACCTGAAAATGTTGAGTTTGGAGTGGGTTCTCTGTAACTGAAAGTTTGTGGGCTGGTAACTTGTCCTATAGATGAAATACTTCTGTTGTTTTCAAAAGAACCCTTTTCATAGCAGTTAATTCTCTGAAACTTGGGTTGCTCCACATATAACAGGGTGTGTCCGTTCATTCATAAACAAGCTTCATGTGTGTAGCCAGACACATTCTCATCAAATTCAGAAGACTAAAACCCACTGCATTAAAAAGAAAATGCTAATTAATTTGGGCATGAAACAAAGACGTCCCCAAGTAAGTGTACACAGATAGTTTCCTATGACTTTTACTATCATAGTTTTGCTTGAAAGATAATTAGCTTGATGTGGTTCCTTTAATAGGATTGTTAAAGCTGCTTCAATGCCTGTCTTGTTTTGTCCATGTTAGCTTTGGTAGATATTAAATTTTTCCTTTATTTAATCAAGGAAATAAAAGTTCTGAATGACATTTGGCATATGAAGTTCTTGCACATACACAAATTTCTCTGTTTTGATCTAGTAATAACCTTTGTATGAACTGTACTGAACCTGTACAGCACATGGGAATGGCAAATCTGATTGGGACTGGGCACTATAAACTATATTCATAGGAGGCCATCAGAGGCTATTAAACAAATAAGCATATTTCCAGGCCTGCTCTTGGGTGGGAAGGAGACACAGGTGCTGCAAGTAGTGGTCATGGGGAAGAAATAGGAAGTGTTGCCTCTTTGGTGGTGCTGAACAGTTACCCAGCGTAGTGCGAGGTGCGCTGTGTTGCTTCGGCGTGCAGGTTTGTAGATGAGATGTGGAACGGAGGTCTCTGGCCATTGTGGTCACTAAATATCCTCTGGCGCATTTTCTTTAGACCTAAGAATCGAAAGGTTCACGATATTGGCCAGATTCCAACTAGGTAATTGCATTGTGTCTCTGAATCTCTCCTGCCTTTTCGGTTGGATAATGATTCTTCATTTCCTGTCCTAAATTTCTTGGTAATATAACTATGTACTGTTAGCGTTGCTGTTTGTACCCTAGTGGTGGCTGGATTTCATTGTCGGTGGACGCTCTCTGTGCAGTAGATCTATCTGTTGCCTGTCTTCCAGGATTATTGTGAACTGGTGAGATTGCATAAAATCTGGTTTACCTGCCTTCTTGAAATAACTTCCAGGCCTCCGTGACCTTCACATTCTGCAGAATGCAAACTTTCTTTAAAGACGTCTAGACCTCCCCTATGTGTAGTAAACAGAAAACAATGCTGAATTGTCAGCCCAGAACTGCAGACAACTTTAAATAGTTGAGGTGTGGAGCATCCTGTATGTCTCAGTTGAATGTGAGCCTGACCGTGACAAAAAGCCACATTTTCAAATAATTTAGGCACGTAACTGTGTATCTGATTTGCATCACAACAACTGTGTGTGCAAATTAGGTAATCACATCTGCCGGTTATCATGTAAACAAATGGCAAAAAGTGCCTGGGATTTTTACTTTCCACTAAATTAACAGTAACTCTACCCACTAATTCTGCTGTTGGTGAGAGCTCAGGGGTGGTTTGAAAGTAGCATCTGGCCTTAAATTATTAACCCCGCCCAGGGCCACAGTTAAAAATATACCTTGGCCCTTTCCACAGAACACTCTGAGGCTGTCTGATGAAAGGCGCTGTGCCGAGTACCAAATATATTCTTCTGTTGTAGCTTTACAGTCTGTCTATTCATGCACTGCAGCTTTTTCTCCCTCCACTTTCTCACTAAGGGGCCAGTCCTGCTGTCCTTCCAAGTGCAGAACTCCCTCAGATTTCAGCATGAGCTCCATTTGTGTAGCCCCTACCACTCTTGGGGAAAATTTAAAAAGACACAATAAAACCTGTTTTAAGGGACCATTCCAGGAGCTGACAAAAGTTGGCTGCCTAGCAGTGTTGACCTATGAAAGCTGGGGCAGAATTGTATCCTGTATCTTTGAGAACCACTTCGGGGACAGCCCTTGAGCAAGAGCTGCATTTTGCTTTGGTTTCCCTGCGGTGTCAAGTAAGCTATGGTCCCTGCTCCATTCCCAGCACACTGATTATCAGGATGCAAGCACTCATCTTCGGAATCCTGCTCCTCCTCCTCAGTCCTTGTGATCGCCCAACAAGCCACTGTCTGTGGCATTGCTATGGAAACAGTTCTGATGGTCTGTGTGCTGGTTTGGCATGGCACATCCCTGAAGGAATGTGCCAGGAAAAGCTGGCTCCTTAGATAGGAGAAAGCTTCCTTACTTATGGAATTCCCTGCCTGTAGTAGTCAATCCTCTCCTCATGCACATCCCCCTTAACTCACTTCTTCCACAGTGCCTACACATAGTGAGTCAACAGTAAGTTATGTTCTTTACACTGATCTACCATGCTGTGCTCGTGCCTGAACGCAGTAACCACTGATCTCACTGGAATAGCCCTCGTCCTCTCCGTTGTCATCCTCACTCCTTTCTCGTCTGACTGTAGATTGTAAGATCTTTGGAACAGGGGCCCTCATCTTCCTATTTGTACTGGGAAGGGCTTAGCACAGTTTTGGGGATCTGTAAAATCAGACACTTCAATATACTCATGTATTGGGGACAAGTGATGATAGGAGCAGGACGCAGACATTTCAGGGGAATGGTTTGGGAAAGTTACACTGGAAGTTTCCCAGAATGTGGGTTTGCTACAAACAAAAACCAAAGGAATTACAACTACTAAAGTACATTGAGCTATTGGTAAAAGGGTACTGTCACATTAAATCAGTTTGCCTGGCTTTCGAACACCACTTTGAATCATTAAAACTTTTAGAATTCTATTATATAATGTTTTTTAACAAGTTAGACTCACTCGTTTTTGTTTCTAATCTTTCGTTTTCTGGCTCCCATGCCACGCCGACATGCTGCAGGGTTGGGGTGCAAACACTGCAAGAGAAACTTGGTTTTTAAAAAACCTTAACGTTCACTTAAAAAGATAGCCATGGACGGCTTTCTGTAAGTTTGAGGCTTATGTCGGTACGTGAGCTAAATGTGGACCTGTGTTTGGCCTGAAAGTGTCCCTTTACCAGCTAGTGGTTAACCATTCTCGGGCTCTCCGTTTGGACTGCTGTTGCAGTCTTAACTCCAAGGTTTGCTCACTCCTAGGCCTTCTCTTCCTCTTACTCCAAACTGAGATTACATTATCATTCCAGTTTGTCAGCCTGAACAGTGAACGTGTCTTCTCTTGGACTGAACGCGGGCTGTGGAAATTATCTGACTGTCTCATTTTGCCCTTCCATGAGTTTGATTTGTTTTAATTACCCTTGCTTGTAAAATGTAAATATTAGTATTATGCACAAAGAATCTGTAAAGCTAAGATTCATAGACTAATTTGTGTGTCTGCGTACAGATTAGGTACATGCATGAATGCCATTTATCCTGCAAACCACAAGGCGTCCATACATATGCAATACATTTATTTGTGGAATGGGGCTTGTGCTTCTTTCACCAGAGGAGGAAGGCGCTTAAAGTGCCCGGATCACTTCATGACTGTCGCTGTCCTTCCCAGTTCCCACACTGTTAGTATCTCGTCTCTCTAGTGCCTGGGTAGTCAGTAGGTGGACCTCGGGCCAGACCAGGGCACTGAACACTGTTGAATGGGCCGCAAAATCTTTTTGTTACTTATTATCGTTGTTGTGGTGTGACAAGGTTTCTCTGGATGGTGACTATACCCTGACTATCCCTGCTGTAGCAGCTGCTTGTGGTTCCATCGGATACATTCAGCTTGAGGCCCGGAGTGAGACGGGAGCGAGTGCAAATTCCGTTCCATATGTTTAGCGCAGTCCATGGCTGCCAGGCCCGTACAGCTGCTCTTGGCTTTCCGGTGCTTCAGTGTCATTTGTATGGCACACTGATGAGTAAGAAACTGAACTGGCCTGGGCTTGTCCCATGTCATTCTGGGGACAGACTGACTGCTGGTCAGACTAATGTCCAGCATTTTGTAAGTGATAGTTACTGGTTAGAGCAGACGAAGTCATGGGCCATACGGTAATATACAGTCTATATATTGAATTGTGGCTATTTCCCATGATAGTGGGAGTGACAAATGCAGATGCTGTAACATTTTCCTATGTCTGTATAATCTGTCCTAATACTTCGTGACGTCCGCTTCGTTTACAGTCCCATTACAGTTAATATATATTTGTAGAAGGAATTGTAGCTGGATAATATGAGGCATTAAACTGGTTGGATTGAGTGCCAGATGTGGCAGTCGACACAGGCTGAGATTATAATCTGTCCCTGTGTGCATAAAATGTATTTCTCACACTTCATCTGGGTTGGGAAATTGAATCATTCAACATGTGAATTGACCTGGGTAGTGTAAGGTTTGTATTTGCTTTTTAAAGCTATGTTCTGACTGAGTACCTGCATTACTGTGTGTTGGAATAAATATTGGGTAATTAGTAGTGTCTTGCGTTTTTTTGTAGCAGCCCTAAATGGTTTACATGGATTTTAATAAATAGCATCTGCTCACCGGCTCCCTAATGCTGTGAGACACACTGAACTCACGGAGGAAGATGTTGCAGTCTCTTCCCAAGATACCTGGAAATCGAGAGTAGTGACTGGCTAATACTATGTAGTTAAGACTTCACTTGCCAAAAACGCAAGGAGCCAAAGTTTGCTATGGGATTGTTCTTAGTCATGTGCTGGCTTTCAAGGGGATTAGCGAAATGTCCCACTTGCATGTTCTCTTCAGGGCTTAGCTTTAGCTACATGTTAAAATCCATTAGAGACGTACTGATCTTAATATAGATAGCCAGGTAATCTGGGTATGTTATTGGATGTATTTGATATTGCCTGCCTGCCTCCCTCCGTGACTTCCGCTGTATTTTCCCTCTCTATGATTTAGTCTAAATCATAGATGCATAGAAATGTAGGCCTAGAAGGGTCCTTGAAGTCATCACAGCCAGCTCCTGTACTGAGGCAGGACCAAGTCAAATTAGGCCATCCCTGACTGGTGTTTAAAAACCTCCCTAGATGTTGGGAAAGCTGTCTTGGAAAGCTGTTCCAGAGTAAAATGACTCTTGCATCTCCCTTGCTCTAGAGGAAGCCCATCATCTACTTGCAGTGCACATGGCGAACAGCTAGTCACTGTCCTCTTTAAAACAGCCCATAATGTGTTTGCAGGCGGATATCAGGTCTTTCCTCAGTTTTCTTTTTTGAAGCGCAGTCTTTACCACAACCAGTCATTAGCTGCTTTATTCCAAGAGGTTTTGTCTGCTATGATTGACCTTCAGATTCAGAGCCGGCAGCATGTATACCTCAATATCTGTTAGCCAGGAGAAGTTAGAAGCGAGTGGAAGTAACTTCTGTTTGGCTGTAATGAATTTATTAATGACAGGAAAATACGAGGTGGAAAAGGGACAGGCACTGCTGAACAGCTTTCGGGTAAATACCCGCTCAGGCCTGCAGGGCAGCTGTTTATTATGGGTTTTGTAACTCAGGTTTTTTGTTTCCAGTCTGCTTTAATAATATATTGCCCTGGAAATGCTAAAGCCAGGAGGTACAAACCAGTCTGTGCCGTGAAAATCAGAGTAAGGAAAGTGACACTCTCACCTCCCCAGGCTCTCTGATTTCCATCTGTGGGGTGCATGTGTTTCGTTAACACAAAATCCTTCTAAGGGCAGGTGACAAAATGTCTATTTACCTAATGGACACGACCTGCTCAGCTGCAATTATCTCCTAATCTGGTCCTTCTGAGTTTCGCTGGGTCTCTCAGGTAAACACAGATTTAGCTGTTCTTCAAGACACATTCCCTCATTGAGTGTGTATTTTGGCACGGGCATTATTTACTTGATAGACTAACAGATACAAAGGAGCAGTTGCTGTCTGTTGTGCAAACAACTACGGGATGGTCGTCCTCTGGTTTCTTTGGGGCAGTTTCTGTTTAGTCTGCAAATCTGGCTACTCTGCCTGCCATCAGGGCTGCTTCCTGCCCTCCATGCAGGTGCCGGAGGCATTGTGCCGCAACCAGGGGAGCTGGAGTTCTGTGCACTAAGGAAAGGTGAGACCTGTATCCCGTCTGTCCTGCTCAGAGCTACAAGCGTCTAGTCACCTGCTCTCCTGTGTGTCTTCTGGCCAACCTATCGTGAGCTGCTGGGCCTTCCTCTGTGTCGGGTGGGCAAACTGTGGGCCGCATACAGCCCATCTGTGCCTCTCTTCCGGCCCTCCAGAGTGTGGCAGCTACATCACTCTCCCGGCTCCACGACTTCCCTCTGTCCACTTCTACCACGCGGGCCCAGCACCCTGGCTGGAGCCTTTCCAAGCAGCACCACAGCCCCACCCCTGCCCCGCTGTATAGCCTGCCATACAATTTGATACCCGGATGTGGCCCTCAGGCTCAAATGTTTGCCTGCCCCTGCTCTGTGTGCTGTGCACGCTGCTAACTACCCTCAGAACACCAGGGGCTGAGCTGAGTTGTCCTCAGACTGCCAACAGTGGGGCTAGATGTGGTGGGTTTTTGAACTGTTGACATCTGCCTCTCTCACATAAACCCCTGAAAAGTCATGTAGTAAATAGTGAGCGAGGCTGGCTTTGAACCGGCATGCGCCATTTGAGAGACTCAAGCCATCCCTGAGCTATGCATTCCTGGACAAGAGCATGTTCTTTTTCTGAAAAAGGAACCATTTGAAATATCTTCCTCCCTCATCCCCCATCAAAAAATCCAGAGGCCACAGGGCCACATTGTGGATGAGTAATCTGTAAAACTACCACAGAGCTTTTCAGTCATAAGAGTGTAAATAAAAAATAAACTCTTTGCTGGGTTTTTTATGGGGGAAGAGAGAGTGGGACTAATTAAACTTTAACCAGGTTGGATTTTGTTGAAAGGAAAATTCATCCTTTGAGTGTCATCATTTTCGATCAGTAGGCATGTTTCCCCATCTGCTTCCCCCCAAGAAAATAATCCACGAGCAAGAGATTGAGCGTGGCCCCTGAGCCCTGTTGAGAGGGAAGCATGTTAGCAAGATCCTGACCTAGGGGTTGAGAGAGGGGAGACAAGCTGACATGCACGTTTGCAGAGCAAGGCGGGGTGGGGCGGGCAAGCGCATTTTGAAGGGTATTGGCATCTGCATGGTCTCGTTGTGTCTAACTCCTGTTGCGTACTGGTAACAAACTGCACATGCGGATCAGTCAGGGAGCTTTGCATCAGACCCGTAGATCCCTCCACCGTAGCATGCAGGTGTATGCTCTGGCTCCTAAAGCAAAGACTGTGACGTCTCTGCCTCTTCGTTTATAGCTATTCATAGAGGTTAATTTCTAGGTTGTCTGGGTCTGGACACCCTAGTCAGTCAAAGCGCTATGTAGGGTATTCACGCTACGTCATTGAATTACCTGGCTTTCGGAATGCATCCCTCCATCCAAAGGCCATGAGAAAGTCTGTCTAGGGTGAAGAGATGGCAGCAGAAGTGAGATGTGTGCGTTAGTAATACAAGCGTGTCTCTCTCTAAGTTTCAGATGCCTCTGGGTGTTCAATGGTAGCACCCTTCCATACTGGAGCAGCAAAGATTCTCCCAGGCTTACTTCCAAGGGCGAGACAAGCTCTTTGCTCCCAGCTCCCACTGCGCTTTCTCGAAGGGTACAGCTCCATCGTAAACAGGAAACTGGCGTCCCACGGCTTCGGCGCGTCCATGGCAGCGATGTCATCCTTCCCTCCACAGAGATATCACTACTTTTTAGTGCTGGATTTCGAGGCCACATGTGACAAACCACAGATTCATCCTCAGGTAAATGTCAAGCTCTATTTATTCTTCCCTTGCAAAAGGCCGCTTACACTCTGAAGTGGGAAGTGTCTGTTCCTTCTCATACCTGCCAGCAGCTCTGAGGCTTACCTCATGTCCTCCCAGTTCTGCATACCTTTCTCAGCAGCTGTCAGTCCAAGTGGTTTCTGATGAGCGACATGAGATATTCATGCTCATTGAAATGGGCCCTCTGCAGCACTGCCGGCCTATCTGTCCAGAGGGAATGAAATCAGAGACCTTGGCCTCCATCAAGACAGCGAAAAAACACTTGTTGTCTCAAAAAGTTGGTCTGTTTTAGGCCTTAAATGCTTCTCAGCTCTCTGGCTTGGGACTAGCTTGAGCTGATGTTATCTGGGACTGCTGTATCATTGGCACATTCCAGGTGGCCTCAGCTGGTTCTGCAGGAAACCATGTTTCTAGCCCGGAAAGTTGTGAAGGAGACAGTCTGGATGTGAATGCGTGCAGTGCTGCTTGCTGGCGTCTGCAGGTTGTTAGAAATATTAGCTCAGAAAGGTGTGAACGTACCCAAGCTATTTTATCTAGGGGTTAACGCTGATGGTGTAAATAGAACCCTTCAACTCTTTAGGAATTTGGGCTGGGTTTTTAGCTGCCCGTTTTACCTTCTTACCCCTGAAACCATCTCCTCATGTAGAACTTTCCATGTATCTTTTCTGGAAATGGTTGTTTCCTTGACAGTGGGATGCAAAATGAATGAATAACTATATTTTTCAGTTGTGAACATAGGAACAGCCCTAAGGGGTCCGAGCAATGGTCTGGCTTACAGCAATGGCTGCTGACAGGCTCTTCAGAGGGAATGAGCAGGCAATCCCCCATTGTCCTGTCCAGCGTCAGCAGTCAGAGGCTAGGGACACCCAGAGCATGGACTTGCACTCTGACCATCTTGGCTAATAGCCGTTGATGGGGGACCTATCCTTCCTGAACTTTTCTCATTCTTTTTTGAACCCCATTAGAATTGTGGCCTTCACAAAAATCCCCCTGGGAAAGTTTCACAGGTTGGCTGTATTGTGTGAAGAAGTATTTTCTTCTGTTTGTGTTAAACCTGCTGCTATTAATTTAATTGAGTGACCCCTGGTTCTTGTATTGTATGAAGGGCTAATTAACACTTCCTTATTCACTTTCTCCACACCAGTCATGATTTTATAGAATTTTATCAGATTCACCGGTAGTCATCTCTCTTTTTTTTTTTTTCTTCAAGATGAATAGTCAGTCTTTTTAATGTCTCCTCATACGGAAGCTGATATATATATATGGGGCAACCAGAACTACATGCAGAATTCAGAGTGGGCATACCATGGATTTATATAGGGGCATTATGAAATTTTCTGTCTTATCTATCCTTTTTCTAATGGCTCCTAACATTCTGTAGCTTTTTTGGCTGCAGCTGAGCATTGAGCAGATGTTTTCAGAGAATTGTCTTTTTTGAATGGTGACTGTTAATTTAGATCTCCTCATAGTGTATGTATAGTTGGGATTCTGTTTTCCAATTTGCATTACTTAGCATTTATCAACATTGAATTTCCTTTGCCATTTTGTTGCCCAGTCACCCATTTTTGTGAGATCCCTTTATAACTCTTTATAGTCTGCTTTGGACTTAACTATCTCTAATAATTTTGTATCATCTGCAGATTTTGCCACGTCACTATTACACCCTTTTCCAGGTCATTTATGACTATGTTGAACAGCATTGGACCCAGTACAGTTCTCTTGGGAACAGCATGATTCACCTCTTCATTGTGAAAATGGCCATTTATTCCCATCCTTTGTTCCCTATCTTTTAACCAGTGACCCACGAGAAGACCGTCTCTCTTATGCCACAGCTGCTTCCTTAGTTTAAGAGCCTTTCATGCCTTTCATGGGGGATCCTGTCAGAGGCTTTCGGAGAGTCCAAGTGCACTATATCCCCTAACTCACCTTGTCTACATGTTTGTTGACCCCCCTCAAATAATTGTAATAGATGGCTGAGGCATGATTTCTCTTTATAGAAGCCATGATGACTGTTTCCCAACAAATCATGTTAATCTGTGTGTCTGATAAATCTGTTCTTTACTATAGTTTCAGTCAGTTTGTCTGGTACTGAAGTTGGGCTTACTGCCGTGTAATTGCCAGGCTTGTCCCTAGAGTCTTTTTTAAAAACTGGCATCACATGAGCTATCCTTCAGTCATCTGGTACAGAAGCTGATTTAAGTGGTAGGTTACACACCACAGTTAGTAGTTCAGCAGTGTCCTTTCTGAGTTTCTTCGGAATCTTAGGTAATCATCATCTGCTCCTGGTGACTTATTGCGATTTTAATTTATCAGTTTGTTCCAAAAACTCATCTATTGACACCTTAATCTGGGACAGTTTCTCACATTGGTCACTTAACAAAAATGGCTCAGTTTTCAGAATCTCCCTCCTATCCTCAGCCATGAAGACTAATACAGAGAATTTATTTAGCTTCTCTGCCGTGTCGTTATCTTACTTGAGTGTCTTTAGCACCTCAACCATCCAGTGATCCCACTACCTGTTTGGCAGACTTTCTACTTAAAACATTTTTTGCTGTTAGTTTTTTTAGTCTTTTGCTAGGCGCTCTTCAATTTTTTTAATTTTTTTTTATTTTTTGCCTGCCTGGTTATATTTTACGCTTGACTTTCCAGAGTCTATCCATGGGGATCTTGGATTTCCGGTTTTATTGAGGAGTTCTATGAAATCACATGTTCTCTAGGGCCTGGGTGATAGTGAACAGCCAGCATTGTCTCAGGATAGTCACAAGATTTGGTACCTGTAAAGCACATCCACACTAGGAATTTGACCAATTGATGGCATTGCTTGTACGCAGTGGGTGTCTGCTGTTACGCTAAAGGCTTTGTTTCATTTGTACTAAAAGATAAACAGTTTTCAGGCCTGAGTCTGGGGTCTCAGTACTGAGAACTGTTGTAAGCAACCAGTTCATTAATTAATACAGATATGCCTTAATCTGGATCTTTCCTTAGAACTAGGGATTTTAAATCCCTTCCTCCCCCCCGTTTAAAGAGTGGTTTACGGGTCTGGATTGAGCTTTCATAGAATCTCCCCATAACCTTGCTGTGGACAGGCCGGCCAGTCCCGCACGTCTGCGAAAACAGTTCCCCTGGAAATAAAAGGAAAATTACCTCCTGTGGTACTGTGCCTTCCTGAGGAGTTTCTACTCTGCCGGCAAAGTAAGATGTCGGGATATTTGCTGCACGCCAGCCTCGGTGCACAGACCTATCAAACCTGGAAATTGTTTCTACCTTGTCCTTTTTGATATGGGTTTGTTCTGCGCACATTTTGATGCAAAACCATGATGCATCTGGAGCTGGTTTACAGCTGGCAGTAAAATGGAGCATGAGCGGAATATGATTACTACTGTTTTAAGGAGCTTTGTCCCCAAGTCCTTGCCATGAAAGTAATGGCTGGGCCTGGGCACATCTACCATATACTTTGCTGGTGAGATGGAACCTTCAAGGTAGGGATGATCTTTGATTGTACTTTTTAATTATCTGTTCGTGCCTGCCTGCAGCGTGCCTTGTCTGTCCAGGGCTAGCAGTCTCTCACGTCCGCAAAAACACATTAGCCTGAAAACAAAAGAAATGATGCTTACTATGTGTCACCGCACTGGAATCAGTGCAGCTGGTAGTCTTAGTGTCCTCAGAAAAGGAACCATGTAAAGATGGGACCTTCCCATTCACTGCACCTGAGTGCTCTGCTTACTGGCGCTACCGTTAGCTCGCTGGGCTCGTCAGTCAATGCTGCTGGTCAGCAAGCTGACATCGCGCTGCCTTGAATGCTTCCATGGCTAGGTCCTGGTTACGGAGTTTTTTACTGATAGTCATGTAAGAGGCACAAAGCTTCATCTCGGTGGTTTGGACTGAACAGCCAAGCCCTAATCTTACCTCTGCCACTGGTTCTTTCGGAGATGTTGAGGGGCTCATTTAACTTCTCTGCCTCAGTTTCCTCCCGTGTAAAATGAGGTAATGGGGTGCTGTCAGTAGCACACTTTGAGGATGAAGATGCTGTATGCAAGTGGAGTTTTGCAGGGGTGGCAGCTAACCACATCGGGTTTTGTTTCTTTCAAGTTCCAAGTTAGTCTAGATCAGCAAAGCAAACACGCAGTCCTGTGGCACTTTTAAAGACTAACATATTTATTTACTGCATGAGCTTTTGTGGGAGAAAATCCCACTTCATCAGACGGTTGAAGATGGGGAACTTACAGAATGGGAGGAAAATAAATGCAGGGAAGTGTAAGTTCTTGGATCAGGTCAGACTGGAACAGCAAATCAAAGCAGTTGTTTGGATGCAAACAGAGGAGAACAACATGTAGAGGGAGGTGAGGTCAAATCACCTGTTGTAAAAGAACCCGAGATCCCTATTTAACCCTAAGGCAACAGTGCCAAATCTGCATAGGACCTCCAATTCTACGGTTTCTCAGTTTCAAAGCCCAGAGCCCTGATACAAGGGTGAGAGGTACCTGGGGACACTGTGAACATGGCCCAAGGGACCTGAAGGACTGCGTTGTGGGTCGAGCAGTGCCAAGGCATGGTGCGTAGGGTTCCTGGGTCGAGGCCTGGAGAAGTGGACATCTTCCCCAGAACACCACTGGGCGGCACCAGAACTGGTGGGGGCCCTGGACACTGAGTGGACCGCCTGGCCCTACTCCAGAAGGGGGGACTTAGCAGTGGGCTCAGCTGGAGGGCCGAGGCATCTGACAGAGACATGGAGAGACGAAGCACAGGTCACTGGATGGGTGTGCACTTGAGCTATTCCCCATGAACATCACAAGGAGGCACCTGTCAAACGAGTTCCTGTGCTCACAAACGCCCGCAGGCATATAAATGAAGCCAGTTCATCCTAGCAGTCTCACGTAGAATAAACATGGTACCCCACAATCTCGCTTTCTGCTCAGCTGCACCGATAGCTTGTTTCAGTCACCCATGCTGAGTGCTCTCCCGCGACCAGCACATGCCTCACCTTTCTTAGCCCCGAGCAAGTTCTTCACATCCCTTTTGCAGCCCTGGAGATTCCTCATTTCGACCCTTTTTCACACTCCACAAGTCTCCCCTTGAGTCTTGCGTCACGGCTGCCACCCTTTTGGCTAAAGACACTGGGACTGTCCTGGCGAACTAATGGTGTTTGTCCTGAACTGGCAGAGGGATTGAGTGCAGTGATATGTCGGAGCTGCCTTGAAACTCCCGTGCCGGAGCCAGATGCAGCAGTTCTTTAATGCAGGGCTTGAGAAAATCACTGCTTAGTTAGGTGCCCAGCTTCAAACCAAAGCACCTCGCTGGGCTGCCATCACTTTCTGCCGCAGCACAGAGCCTGCTGCCAAATCCCTCAAGTGCTGCTGCAGGGGCCACCAGCTCTATTTTGAGGCACTGGCGGGGCGCTCTGCTGCTGCAGTTCTGCGCGGAAGCTAGGTACCACGCTGCAAACCCTGGACACCATGGCGGCCTGGCACCTGGGATTTGTCGAGCCCTGCTTCGGGGGCGAGAGAGATGATAGATGGTAACAGAGCACTGCAGCAAACCAGCCCATGTTTTGAACACTGGATGGCTCCTGACAGATGCAAAACTGTATGCTGGCGATGAACCAAAGAGGAAACGTACATATGCAGGGGAGAGCAAAGCAGTTTATGGCTTCTGAAGGTGACAGGAGCAGCCCAGGGTCCAGCAAGGCTGTTGGATATAATTTCACGCACCGCAGGGCCAACCCCAGGATTTGATGGCAAGGTGGGGAAGACTGAGAGGAGAAAAACTGAATAGCGTGTGTCAGAACATTTTAAACCAGCGGTTCTCAACCACTGTGTTGGGGCACATTACTGTGTGGCCACACAGCGATAAGTGTCGTGGGGAGAGGGCTGGACTTGGCCTGGGCGGGGTGGGCTGGGCTGGGGTGTTCTGTAGGGTCGCAACACACCGCCAGCCGTGTCGTGACCCGCAAAAGGTTGAGAACCACGGCTGTAAACAGCCATTCAGCACTAGGGTGGAGTGAGTGCCTTCAAACCCACTTACACTAAAGGTGCGTCCTTAGGGCTGGATCCATCCGCATTGCCCTACGTCTTTATTTTATTCATGCGCTGAGTGCACGTGCACAGACTGATCAGCATGCTGTGCCCCTGGCCCTCAGTATCAGCCCGGGACTTCCTTCCACTCCCAGCTCGGGATAAAAGAGACCCTCTTCCCTCACAACTGCTCCTGAGAACATGATAGGACTTCCACACCGCCCTGAGGGGCAGCAGGCAGGGCCTCTGTCAGTCCTACCGGGGGTTAATTCTGAGCCAGCGGCCCCCTACTCTTAACACCCAGCCCTGCTTCAAGCAAGATGCGTGGCCCTGCTAATCTGGGGTTTTGGCGTGGCCAGTAGGGAGATAGACAAGTCTGCTGGACAGCTGGTAGCTGGGACCAAAATCTTGTAAGGCCTGCTAGGTCAGACTCATCACCTTGAACTGTCCGCTGGAGGCCGGGCGGGGACTAGGAGTAATTCTGCTGGGCCCGTTGGGTAGGCGGACTTGGTTTCCTCGCCAGCCCTAGCAGCTCGAAGCAGGCTGTCGGCAGCAGTCCTGTCTGGAGCCAAAAGGAATGCAGTAGATGATGCACAAGGCGAGTCTCTGAGGGAATGGTCACTCTCCTCACCAAATGCGGACATGGAGAGGGTCTGCTGCCAGCCCTCTGGCTAGGAATCCCTAGGCGCAGCTCTATTTTAGTCCAGTTTTCAGATGGCTGTTGGACTCGACTGCATTGCAAACCACCCGACAAACCTGACATTGCGCTTGATTTGTAAGTATTCAAAAGAAAAAGCCATTCAGACATTTTCCCTGTGACCGTAGCTCTGCTCCATCCTGCCTCATCGTTGCGGTGGGAGAAGCAGATGGTTACTTGTCTATATGTAGTTTAAACAAACTGTTCCCAGTTCCGCTTACTGCAGTAGTGTGACTGGAGGGATGCTACTAATGATGCACGGGATAAAATGGTTCAGAGGCTTTTGCTTTGTTGCTAAAGTTCTGCTAAGGGGAGCACGGAAATGGCAGAAACGTACAGTGCTGCAGGTGTGCAGTTCCTTTGTTCCAGGTTTTCCTCTCTAGCACGTGTCCGTGTTGCAATTCTGTCGGAACTTCCTTATGCAATTTGTGCAGTTTTTTCCTTGACATGTTAAAGTAACTGCATATCCGGCTCCTTTAAAAGAGGCAACATTAAAAAAGGAAAATAGCTTGGTAGAGATGGGAGAAGTGCAAATGGAGGTTCAGAACAAGTTCTTCAGGGTATAAAGTAGCAGCTGCACTCTGGCAGTTGTTTTACCTTGGAGGCCTTCTGCATTCTAGCCTTGCTGTGACCTGTGTGATCTGACATGGGGTGCTGTGGCTGTAGGCTACAGAATTAACTGTATTTATTTAGAGCCCTTGGAGCGAGATAACAGGAATGGGAATCAAACCCATGTCTCCTGCAGAGCTCAACCACTCGGCCCGGCGGCCCCGGCAAGATATCTGATGTACGAAAGAATTCAAAGCAACTTCTTATTTAAAAATACAAACCAGCCTTGTTATACAAGAAGCCTCGAATCGGAGGCACTCAGGTGGTCAGCCGGTGGAGTACTGGCTGAGAGCTAAGCAAGCCAGTAAGATCATGGGCTGTAAAGCAATCGCAGTGCTCTGTGGTCTCGGTGAGCTGCCGGCAATCACTCGGACGCCCGCACTACTGGAGCACTGCACTGGGAGCTGTACCAGTGTGAGCTGTGGAGCAGGTGACCGTTGGAAAACGTGAACAGGGTGGCTGTGACAGAAAAAGGTAGTGGAACAACTGTCGCCGTGGGGGGAAAGATCCATACTGGTTCTAAAATGTGTAAAGCTGCATCGAGCTTGAGTCCCTGTCCTCTCGTCTTGACGAAGCTGATTAGAATTGCTTGTGCGGCTGCGTGCAGTGGTGGTGTAAGCCATGTTTGCTCCTAGATGACGCTGGACCAGTTTCTGTGAGTGAGAGAGAAACTTTCAACCAGCGCAGAGTTCTTCGTCGAGTCTGGGAAGGAAAGTGGGAGTGTCCCAGCTCAAATGAGATGGAATAGGTAGTTTAACCTAGGCAGTTAGCACATATTCTAAGGCAGTGTTTCTCAAATGTGGCCTCCAAAGTCTGGGCAGAGATGGGGAGAGGGGAGCAAAGCAGTGGCCTTTGCCTACAGCCTCCAGCTGGTGCTCCTGGCCAGCTCTGACTGCGGGCTGGCAGAGAGACGGGTGTGGTGACCATTGTGGCAGTGGATATGTCTGTGGTTTTCGAATCTGTTGTTCGTCCAGGGTCTGGTGCCGCTTTAAATTGGTGTCCTGGTGGTGCGGGGAGCTTGTTTCTGATATCTCATCGCTGCTGCTCCAGTGATCAGCACCTGCACAACACACCTTTCAAGATCTATGGGTTCTACACATGCCTAGGACTTCTCTTCCCTGCATTTCTTTTCCTCCCATTCATCGCTACCTCTCCGTCTTCAAGCGTCTGACGAAGTGGGATTTTCTCCCACGAAAGCTCATGTGATAAATAAATGTGTTAGTCTTTAAAAGTGCCCCGGGACTCTGTTTGTTTTGCTGACCCAGACTGACGCGGCTGGCCCTTTGGAACGTAGCGTGAGACGGTTTCCCGCGTCTGTGGCACTAAATGCCCCAATAAGCTCTATGTCGGTGAAACCAGCCAATCACTGGGCTCTCGAGTGAGCTCACACAGGAACATGGGTGGGTGACACCGTATCTCCTCTCTGTCCTCGTTCCCAAAGGGAACCTGCACGACCCTTTCGAGAGACGAGCCTGGGAGTTTAAACTCAGAACTTCGCTGTGTGCTAAAAGTCACGGGCTTAACAAAGACACTGAATTTATGGCTCGTTAAACAGTCCGGAACTCACCAGCCCAGTGCGCAACAAACTCTGGGCGCCAGGTTGCTGTGGCGCCCGGGAACTGGACCCTGGTGCCTAGCTGGTCCCCCCCCCCGTCCCCCCAAGCCACGGTGCCTTCAGTGGTGGCAGGGCTTCTTCACCCTGACCACTGTGCAAGTGGTGGTGGGGGCAGGGCTCCTGTGCCCTAGACTGCGGCCGTCCCCGCTGTCTGGTGGTTTTGGGGGGAAGTGGAAGTGCCCTGGTTTTGGGGCTGGCCCCAGGTGTGTGGTGCATTTGTCAAGGCCTGCACTAGCCCCCCATCTATGCTATGACTACAGGGGCGTTAAGGGGCCACTTCACCTTGCGCCGTCCCTTCACATTCGTGCTAGCGACTTACCCCAAGCTAGCTGCACCATCTTGGACGGAGCTGGGACCCACTCAGTAGCTCTCCCAGACCTGAAGGCTTTATCTGTACTCACGGTTATGCTGGGACAGCTTTGGTTGCTCCGGGGGGAAAGAAGCTCCCTGCTGAGCGACATCAAATGGCTACACTTGTGTTTATGCCAGGAAAACTTGCTTAGTTCACCGTACGCTGTTGTGGTGGGGACTAGAAACTCGTTTTCATAGCCCCAGCGTGCAGTGTGCTGTACAAACTCTGCCCGTGACGATGACATGGGGAGCTAGTTCAGAGCCGTCTTTGTAAGGTTTGAGTTGTCAGTGCTTGCTGAGGACATCTTGTGTCCTTTCCAAGTATGATATTTTAAAACCAAACAGTATTTTTGTTACCTGAGCTGAGAAGAGCATCTGAACAAACACAAGCGTGCAGATTGATCCCGTAAAGGAAGGACGTGTCTGAGTCAGAAGTGACAGAGGACAGGTTCAGATTGCCCGCCGGTTTCGGCGGCAGTCGAAGGGAGACACGCAAGTTACTTGCTATAACTTCCCTACACCCGGCACATCCATGGCACTGACCGGAAGTGAGGGCCCCCCCTTCAGTGATCGACTGAGTGGGTCTTCACAGACTGATCAGTCGATTGGGAAGGTCGATCTAACGGTGGTGAATTTGCTGCCATCGGTGAAGACTGGCCCTTAGTGGCTGTTCTTCAGAGTCTCCAGAAAATGAGCCCTGGGTCAGAGCCCAGTGAGAAAATGAAAGTTCAGCGAACAAATCTGCAGTCATCAATAGCTTTCCAGACAATCGTCTAACTTCATGGTCATTTTTCTGCTTACCCTAGTGAAATCCCTTTGGGCTGTAGGTGGCCAGAGGATAGTGATTCGAATACAGGATCGGAATCAGGAGCTCTTGAGTTCTCACCGTGCCTCCAACATGGACTTCTCTGTGATGGTTGGCTAGTCAGTAATTTTTCTATGCCCCAGTTTCACCAGAAGAGAAACAGGAGTTTTCTTTAACTTGTTTGTTTGTGGGGTTCCTAAGATGGTCCGGGCAGAGGCCCTGTTTTCCTCATTGCCCTATTCTGTCACAGGATGTGTGATCCCTGTTTTGGGATCTTGTTAAAATCTTGTTGCTAATCAGTGGCTAAATCCCATCTACAAATAGCTAAATTGGAGCCTTAGGCAGCCAGGATTTTCAAAGCTGCTCAGGGATTTGGATGCCTAGTTCATAGAATCATAAAAGATGAGGGTAGGAAGGGTCCTCAGGAGGTATCTAGTCCAACCCCCTGCTCAAAGCAGGACCACTCCCAACTAAACCATCCCAGCCAGGGCTTTGTCAAGCTGGGCCTTAAAAGCCTCTAAGGATGGAGATTCCCCCACCTCCCCAGGAACCCGTTCCAGTGATTCACCACCTCCCAGGGGAAAAGTTTTTCCTAATATGCATCCTAGACCTTCCTCACTGCCACTTGAGACCATTGCTGTCTGTTCTGTCCTCTGCCACCAGCCTCACTCCCTCCTCCCTGCAGCTCCCCTTCAGGTAGTTACAGGCTGCTCTCAAATCTCTCCCCCCGCCCCCCCCCCCCCCAATTCCTTCAGCCTGTCCTGGTAATTTGTGTGCTCCAGCCCCCACATCATTTTCATTGGCTTCCGCTGGTCAGTCTCTCTCTCTGCCTTTCTCTCTATTGTTCATCCTTTCTGTAGTGGGGTTCCAGAACTGGACACAGTCCTCCAAATGTGGTCTGACCAGTGCCGAAAGGGGGGAATAATCAAGTCCCACCATCTGCAGGCAGTGTGGCTACTAATGCGGTCAGTAGGCTGTGATTCTTCTCTGCAATAAGGGCACCCATTGACTCCTATCCAGCTCCTTGTCCACATTCTGTAACAGGCACAGAAGTTACCATACTTAGCAAAAAACCATCAAAACCAGGCTTCAACGTGGAACTACAGAGCTGGAATTTATATGCAAATTTGGCATCGGATTGGGTCTGAATAGAGACTTGGAATGGATTACTCATTACGAAAGGCAATTTCCCCTTAACATTCTCTCCTTCTCATCTCTATTGTTCTCAAAAGCCATATCCACGTGGTTTGAATCAAAACAGCTTGTTTCCTTTGCTGAAAGAGAATACTCCTCTGGAAATGTTTGAACTGATCTTGTGACTCACCCTTCTCTGGATGTATATATGCCCCTAACTTACTGCAGTTTCCATTTCATACATCTGACGATGTGGGATTTTCTCCCACGAAAGCTCATGCGATAAATAAATCTGTGAGTCTTTTTAAAAGTGCCCCAGGACTCCTTTCCTTGTTTGTTTGGCTGAAATAGACTGACACGGCGACCCCTCTGGAATGTGTCATGTAAATGGAATTCTTTCAGTCTCCTCTACTTTTCACTCAGCCTCTGCTGGCCCCTGAACTTTTTTGTTGTTTTTCTTTGGACTCCCTTTGGTTCTGAGATAATGTTCTCGGCTCCTGGGGAGATGAGAGGGAATGCTGAGTGTTGCTCACCCACCAGTCGCCATATTCCATTGATGCATTCCAGTGGGTAGTCTTGCTCAAGCCTTTTCATCCAGGAACGGGGTTGTGGCTTGGGAAGGAAGTTGGAAAGGGAAGGTACAAAATTAGCATGGCACACATTAAATGGACTAAAAGTTGGCTATCTGATAGGTCTCAAAATGTAACTGTAGGTGGGGAAATCATCGTCCAGTTGGGTGTGTATTTAGTGGGATTCTGTTCTTGACCCTAATGCTATTTAACGTTTTTATCACGGAGCTGTACAAAAATATAAAATGGGTGTGGATAAAGTTGGCAGATGACACTTACATTGGGGAAGTGGTCAATAAGGAAGAGGATAGGTCACTAATGCAGATTGATCAGGATCACTTGGTAAGCTGGACACCAGCAAACAACTTCCATTTTAGTATGACTAAAGGCTGATGAGAATGCAGGCCATATTTACAAGATGGGGGACTCCATTTTGAGAAGCAGTAAGTCTGAAAAGAGATTTGGGGGTTTGGTTATGGTGAGTGGTCAGCTGAACATGAACTCCCAGTGTGTCACTGGCCGAAAGGGCTAATGGAGTTCTTGGTGCAGAAAGGGGAATCTCATAGCAGTGGGGAGGTGTTACCTCTGTATGGCATTGGTGAAATACTGTGTCCACAGTTCAAGAAAGACGTTGAGAAAACTAGGAGGAGGATTAAAGGATTAGAAAAAGTGCCTTAGGCCTTGTCCATATGAAAAAATACCCCCCAGAACAACACCAGTTTTACTGGCGTAAGGGCTCGTGTGGGCCAGGTGGCACTCTCCCAGCAACATAGCTAGTGCCCTTCAGGTAGGTGGTTGTATTAGGTCAGTGGGAGTGTTCTCCTGTCAGCATCACACAGCTACCTGAGCACGTATGCTGGCAGAACTCACGGTGCTCGCGATGTCTTTTTCTCATACTCCCGGGCGACAAAAATTTTGCTGACATAAATGCAAATGTAGACAGCCTTACAGAGATCGACTGAAGGAGTTCAATCTCTTCAATTTAACAAAGAGAAGGTTAAAGGAATGACTTAATCTCAGTTTGTAAGGACCTGTGTGGGGATCAAATATTTGACGATAGGCTCTTCAATCTAGTATAGAAAGGTTCAATGGCTGGAAGGTGGAACCAGAAATGAGGAGACTGGAAATAAGGTATACATTTTTAAGGCTGAAAATAATTAACTAGTGGAAGATTTTTCCAAGGGTCGTGGTAGATTCTCCATCAATGGCAATATGTAAATCAAGACTGGTTGTTTTTCTGAAAGATCTACTCTAGGAATTATTTGAGGAAGTTCTGTGGCCAGTGCTAGACAGGTGAAATTTGCAACATTTGGTGTCTTCTGGAGTCAAGTGAGTAAAGGGATGCTGAGGTTCTGCCTTAACTTTATTATTTGTTTAGTTTCTAGCCCTTGTGGTTGTGGAGAAAAGCCTGAACATATTTTCCAAGAGTGATTTTAAGACTAAAAAACCAGAGCACGAGAGGAAAAGAACCTTACTTTGACATTTCCTTTAAATGATATGATTGTTAAGAGAGCCTCATGACTTGGGGGTTTGACTCATGATTTGAATGTTTGGGGTGGGCGTCAGGTGGAGATGGCAGGAGAAAACGCCAGTATTCAAAGATGCAGCAGCACAAGTTGGCTTCCTCTCAACCTTTTCTGCAGGATTCATTGTGGTGTTTTCCCGTTTTGTTTTGCTCTTCATTTTGGTGATCTGTGTGTTAACAGCGAGGATTCCCAATCTGCATTTTCTCTGCTCTTTTCCCAGGATACATTTGTTTAAATTAATGTAACTGGCAAATGTGCGCTTCTTCCAGGCAGCTATGGCAGAAATAATTTGGTGTTGGCTGCTGCCCCAAAGGCCTGTTTAACAGGGTTGACTAGTACATAAAGTAGCTTGCCTCAGCTTACACAGTGCCTGCGTGTGTTCACATTTTAGATGGCCATCCTTCAGAAAGTATTTGTTTTTGCATGGTGTGTGTGAGTGGTTGTGTCTTGCTGTTTTCACCCTCTGTTACTGACAATATTGTCTGTATGGTGTGTCTCTTCTGGTCATTTTAATCCAAATTAGCTCTTGGAGGTAAGACCCGTGAGCTCTAGTTTGTTGCCTGTTGGGGCCCGTGCAGGACAGCTCACCTCGAACACACTTTAGTTGAAATAATTAAGGAGGGGAAAAATAAGACACATCTTTTAGGCTTGCACTGTCCATGTTGCATTCCTTTTTCTATTTTAATTGCCTTGGAAAAAAGGGAAAAAGAAGCCTTTTAAAAGCGCTGATTTTTTCCACCTCCTCCTTCAACATTCCCCCTTTTGCCCCCCAGGAACTTGGAGGCATCAACTCTCATCTGTCAAAGTGTAAATCAGCAATTAAAACACAAACAGTGAAATGCCAAAGATGACCCGAAGCACAAAGCAACTGACAAACAAGTCCGGACAAATCGGCGGATAATTTATAAGCATTGCCCTAAAATCTAATTATTTGGCAATTCGAATTTGCAGCCGGCCAGGGCTGTGCAATAAATTTAACCCGCCATAAATTATTTAGGAGCAGCCCGTGGTGTAAATCAAGACACGAGTGTTGGTTTAAGAAATGAGCTCCTTTTGCATAAACCGACTTTATTCTTTAAAAGAAAACCAGTTGAACAGACTGTGTAGCCATTGAGCTTGTCCCCGGTCTGTGGAGGATCCTCCTGCCCGTGCCCTTTGGAAGGCGTGGACGGCCAACAGAAAGTTCTTTCCTTTCCCTTATCAGAAAAATCCTTTTCTCTTGGAGGCGATGCCCGCTCGTTTCTATTGCTTTTTGAACAGTCCACTCTGATTTTTACTGGCATCTTTTATTCTCAAGGATAATTTTTTAACTCATTGGGCAAGACTAAATAAATAAATACAGGGCTGTGAACATGCTCTGCCCACTCCTCACGTAGACAGTGGGGTTAATGGGTGTGGTGCTCCTGGACGATACTGCTGCTGTATGTTTTATTCTTGTTACTTTTCCAAGAATCCAGGATTGTGGGCAAAGGATTCCTCCGTGAGGAGCACGATAATGCTTGCTGCTTCGTTTCTGCACTCAAGAGATTTCCCCATTATGGGACCTGATGAGTGAGCAGAGCTGTTTGTTAATTTCTTTATCAGTGGAATTAAAATGGCTAATCTCCCCTTCCCCTCTTCCTTGGTGTTTTAAGCAGGGGCTCTCATTTAGTGAGGGTGAAGCAGGAAAAAACGGAGTTCATAGAGGTGATTTCACAGACCTCATGAATTTTCCTAATCCCTCAGAAAGGAAGTCCTTTTTAGCTTTGCAGTCAGTTAGCTGTGGTGCGGCCTACCAGCTGGTTCAGAGAGAACTGTCATGGGACAGGCCGGCTACGCAGAGTGCTTGCATGTTCTCACTCTTTTTCGGTGTGGCTGAGAAGGAGGGCAAAAATGATAAGTGGGACATCACACGGTTTAGTTTAAAGAACTGCAGACTCGTATATATGAATAAGAGGGTGTTTATAATTTTAACTTTCCCCCCATTTGTGTGTTAGCACAGTTGGAAGAAATTGTGGTGTCTTTCCACACGCTAAAATTGATTTTAGAATCTCTTTGTTCCCACAATATCATTGCAAATGCCTGTGCCAGTGATTTGGAGCTGTCTGAAAGAATTTCCACATTCAACATGTGTTCAACTTTTCATGATAATGGAAAGGGAAATAGAGTATATTATTTATCACCGGCTATTTGAATTCTAGATTTCTTTCAAGGTGGGCTATGCTACTAAATAAAATATGTCACCACAGTGGGCATAGGACGGGGATGGGCATATACGAAGGATTGTTTGTATTCCTGGTAGATTATCCAAATACCTTCCAAACTATTCCAGCTCATTCAGAACTTTTCTTCACGTTTGCAGTTACCACTTCAGCTTGCGTCGTGGAAAAGGGTTTAAAAGAAGATTGAGATAGGAGAGGCTCGTGCTGGGTGGAACTGAAATGGGCATTAATATGCTCCCTCAGGTCAGCGTTAGATGTGGAGAACCCTGGGCGCTTTTTACATTCGACCAGAACGGACCAGCTCTCAGCGTACCCGTCGTTTTAATGTCAGTCCCCTCCGCTCCCCCCAACAGAACAACAATGCAGCCTGTTCCCACAGCGTAGACGGACGTGACCTAGCATGGCAGGGTTAGCCAGGCCATTGTGAGCGTGCACAGGTGCCTTGCCAAATCGCAGTGTCGGGGTGGGTGTGGATGAAATGGGGAGCGTTTAGACGACCCCCTACATCGTCCTTGCTCTGGAAATTCTAGATCTGTAATAACATTTTGGGATATCTAAAACAAGCCATATGCTTGGGGTTATGGTTTCTTTTTTTTTTTAAAAGGAGAAACATCAACTTTATGCCATTCGTTCTTGGTAATAGAGGCCTTTTTTGCTATTTATGTTTGATAGATACTTTTATTTCCGCAGGAATGTCAGCTCCTAATTTCATGATGTATCATGGGCTTAAGAAAATTGAGTTTAATAAAGGCAAAAGATGAATGGCACCCTTAAAGGTCCCAGCACTTGTCTTTATTAGGAGGACAAACTGCAGGGTCTCCACACACGGCTTCTCCCCAAATGAAAAGTACAGCAGTGTCACAGGTTGAATTTCATTGCAGGACGGCCTAACCTTGTTAGTGAGGGGCAGCTGATTTCATGGGGCTGGTGGCTGTTGCCTTAGATACCGGAGACTTGGGAAAATCTCCACTCTAGGGAGCACTCGATAAACAGTCCTTTGGGAAGGTCCTCACCACGCATTGTAAAACTGACCAAATAAGCCCCAAAAGTTGCTGGTCTTCCCCCAAGGTATTCAAGGTGCTAGTCATTTTTTTCCCCACTGTGATCATATGCGTTTCATAGACCAGTCGTAAATAATTCTTGATATCGTTACATTTTTCAGGGTTTTTAGTTCAGCTTTTTATTTTTTCGGTCTGTTTTAATGCAACCCTCCTGAAAGTGGTGTTTACCTCGGGTTTGGAAGGCTTATCCCAGCTGTCTTTTGTTTATCAGATCTCCAGGTATGGTATCGCCGTGCAGGCCTCTCTTTCTGCCCTTCCTCACGTCCTGGCACGTGATGGGCTCCTACGAACCTGTTCCGCCCCCTAGGACAGCTCTCTGCATTGCAACACAAACGCGCTCCAGCTTTGTCACGAAACTAAAATCCGTGCCATCTCTCCACTTGGGAGAGAGCGATTTCTTTTCCTTTCATCCTGTGTGGGAGACACCCCTTTGGACAGCCGTGTGGCGCTCAGCCCTAAAAGGCGCGACGGGTACTCGGTTCCCATTGAAGTCAGTGAAGTGTGAAGGGGCTCGGTCCCATGAAGAAGGTGAGCTAGTGACCCCTGGTTTGGGGGAGTTCAAATTTGGAAAGGGATTTAGGCCTGAGTGGCGTGAGGGCCCTTTGCTACGTCTGAGTAACGTTACCTGCTGCGTGTTTACTAGTGACCCGAGGCGTTGCACGGGGAAAGTGCAGGGTTGAGCAGAGAAATGATGCGCTCAGACTCAGGAAGCAAGGTTCCTCCTGCCTCGCGTGTCATGTGGCTGACTTAACAGTGTCGCTTTGGGATTCCTTGTGGCTTGGGTGCTTGATTTCTCCGGCTTAACTTTGAAGGCCAAATTTTGCACTGTTTTTTTTTCTAGCCATTTGCTGCATCTGGCCCCCATTTCCTACCCTGTTTCTGTCCCCTTTTTACATCCTTGGCCCCAAGTCGGTGGGTCAGGGACTGTCAGGAGTCACTCATGCTGTAGCAGCGTATTCCTGTAGACTGTGTGACCTGGAAATCTGTGTTCCCTTTGGTTCCTCTTGTTCCCTTTCATCCTCCCCCGTCTCCGTTGGCGTTCAGTCTTCGATAATGTCATCAGCTTCAGCTTGTCTTTATGATCTCACGCTAATTTCCATGCTTGGGTCACTCAGGTTGCAGCCAGGGCCTGAAAGCTGCATTAGCGCCTCTGCAGCGACTGCATTTCCCACATGCTAATTTTACTCACAAGAGCGGCTTTTTATTTATTTATTTTGTATTATTTCTTATTTGTCTCTTCCAGATGTTTTCAGGCAGTTTTTTGTTGTTAAACTAATTCCATTCATGTTTTAAAAATTTATGAAAGCGCTAATAAAAATGTCAGAGTGGTAAAAATGTTAGCTTTTGCTGTGCTTTGATTAAATTTTGCAAACTGTTTTTGAATATTAAAAAGCAATATTTTTTTCATTCTCTCAGCCTCTCTTGCTCACGCCCCCGCCCCCTTGCGAAGTGATTTGAGAGGCTTGTTGCATGGTTATCCGTCAGCGGGTTCATTTGCACTCCAGAGCCCTGGCGCCATGCATCTCTATTAAATAACATAGACAAATTATTCTTTAAAGACACCAAACAAATTGTCACTTCTCTTGCATTAAAATTGGGGGGAAGAGAGGAGGGAGACAAATACAAAGGATTTTATCGCTTTTATTCAGTGGTTGGCTCTTTTAATTTCATATATATTTTTTAATAATTGAGAAATCCGTCGTAACTGGCTTTGTTTAAACTTCTTATTAAGAGGTGCATGTAAATTTTTGATGGCTGATTATTCCTGTAATTGAACACTCTCCTGGTGAAGAATGTTTCTATTTCTCTCGCAGCATAAATTCACTCTAAGGAATAAAACAGTGTTTGCTGCAGTGCTCTGTACCATGTGGGTGCTCCTGGTTCATCGCCGCATTCTGTGTGCAGCGTGGCCTAGCATCCGGGCTCTGGGAGAGCGCATTGCTCCTTCACTTCTAGCCTCTCCTAGCAGGAGGCGCTTTATGCAATAGCATCCTGGCTATAAAGGTGTTCCCAGATGTCCAGGGTCCTAGAAAAGGAGCCACTGGTACAAATGAAATAAGTCTCCCTGAGGGTACATCTTCTGGATTGGATTTGCTAAGTGACAATGGCTGTCTTGGGTGTGTCTATGTGGAGACTTTGAGGTAACGTTTTGAGTGTGAGGGAGACTGACTTCCTGCGTGAAGGTGATCAGATCCTGGTGGGAAAACGTGGGATTGTTGCACCTTAGACGGGTACCTGGCAGTAAGTCCTTGCTGCCCAGTTTTGGTAGGTGTCGCAATAAACTGCAGACTTGTAGCCCTTCCAAATAGCCAGGCTGCATCTCTGTTCCTTCCTGGGGACTGTCCTCTATACTGGGCAGATGTGCTTGCTGGGCACATCTTTCTCCTTTAGATCTTTATGCTTCTTCTTAAAATGGGGATGTGCCACCCTATTGTAACATGGTGTTTGTATTCCCTAATGCCTAGAAGCCGCAGTCTGAGCTGAGGCCCCGCTGCGCTAGGCGCTGTACGAACACAGAACGAAAGGATGGTCCCTGCCCCAAAGAGCTTGGGTTGCGTCTTCCCAGCTGTTGTCTTTTTATAACAACTTGTTTTCTTTTGTGCCTTATTCAGGAAATCATTGAGTTCCCCATCCTGAAGCTAAATGGCAGGACGATGGAGATTGAATCCACCTTTCACATGTATGTGCAGCCGGTGGTGCACCCTCAACTTACTCCCTTCTGTACAGAGGTAAAGCACGAAGGAAGCACACTGCTTAGGGTGTGAAACAGGTTTACCGTTTGCCTGGGGTCAGGGCCAGCTCCTCTTTGTGCAGGTGGAACATGTTAATGCTAATACTAATGTTATTTACTGTTGCTGTAGTGCTCGGGAGCCCCTCTCCTGGACCAGGACATTCTTGCGCTGGTAGTTGTACAAACATTGTTAAACACGTTAGCAGCAAATCCTTTATTTTCATTAATACGCAATTGCCGTCTCCATGAAACCAGAGATTTAAAGGGGTTAATGCCATCAGAGGTCCTGGGGACCCTTTCCAGCGAGCAGTGAGGGAGACGTATCGGACCGTTTGCCGTGGAAGGTTGAGTAGAACATATTCCGAATGGAAGGAAATAACTAATGCCGTGCTGCATCCAGGGATCTGAAGTTCTGTTCCATAGCTTCACTGTCGCCAGAGCCCCCTTAGCATGAGACCATTTAAAACCAAGGTTCTCCTTTCCTTTGAGCAGTGCCCTGGGAGTGCCCCACTGCAGGTGGGTCTGCACCCCTGTGCTGCTGACCCAGAGAGCCATCACATGCGCTGCTGCTCTCCCAGAGTTGGCGCCTCGGTAGCTCTCACTTTGCAAATCATTAACTCTCTCAGAATTGCTCATTTTGGCTTCTTGTGAAGCCCCTTTTCTTTCTTTGCTTTGTTTGCATTTTATATTGGCCATTGCCTTTTTTTAAAAAAAAGGGTGCTGTTTTCCACACCCCCTGTGGAAGGTGGCTCCTCTCAGCAAGGTATACTCTACTCCTCAGACTTCAGAAAGTGCCTCAGCTGCAAGGAATCTGTCGGGGTGACTGATGGGCACTCAGTGTCTTCGCTGTCTGGGCAGGAAGCACATTCCCCAGAAGCATGGATTCTGTCAGCAGCTGAAGGTCAGGTCAAACCTCTCCTTATGGAGTCAGTACTCCAGTCTGTGGAGTCCTGGCGGGAACCTTCACCACACCCTCTCCTCTGAGGGGAAGTGAGCTCAGAGAGATCCCTGCGAGCCACTCATGAGAGGCCCCATTCGTGAGTCTCCATTGCGTTCCCCGATTTGGCCAAAACCAGTCTCCAGCATCAGAACAGGTGACCTGGAAGGTGTCTACATTGGATATTTAGGACAGGAGCAAACCGAACTGACAGAACGAGTTGGACAGTCTAATGACTTGATGGACTCAGACAAAGAAGTATCAGTATCCTGCGGGCATGAGAGTTGGAGAAGACCTGCCTCGGGGAGGGCTTTATTGATGTGTTCACTGAGATCAGTGCTGCCACCGGCATGCAAGGCACACAGTGGACATATCCGTCAGGTCTCCGTCTCCAGCTCTGTCAGTTAAAGCCGCTCGGACTGTCAATCTGTGTCGCCTTCTGCAGCACCAGATTTCTGGTGCATGGGAGATCTTCGTGTCAGACACACCAGACCTTCTACTGTTCGATATTGGAGCCCCTGTAGTGAGTCCACCCAGAACCCTGGGCTCATGGGCAACTTCCTCCTGGTATGGCCTACCACCATCCGAGGACAAAGCCTCCCTCAGCTGCTGTCTCCCAGGGCCTCTGATCCTCCAGAACAGTAGAGGAAGGAGCCAGAAGCTGAAGTGGAGGAGAAGAGGTCACGCCTTAAACCCACCTATCGTCATTGTCACCAGACATGACGGTGAGACCTCCCCTGCCGTCGATACCAAATACTCTCACAGAAGGTGACATCACCAGCGATTGGACATTCTGCACTCCTCCATGCCGCCAGGATGACCCTCCCTAATAATGAGGCCCAGTTGGACCTGGCCAAGGTGGTTTGGCGATCCCCTGCATCTGTCCCTCCAACTTGTAAGAGTGTGGACAAGAAATACTATGTACCAGCAAAGAACATCAAATGTCTGTTTTCAAACCCATCCCCTAATTTGATTGTCATGGACCCCGCGAATTCCAAGGGCCATCAACACCACTTTAAGTCCACCTTTTATGACTGGGACTGGAAATGTCTAGACCTGTTTAGCAGGAAGGCTTATTTCTAAGCTTCCCTGCAGTTCAGGGTGGGGAACGATCAAGCCCCGTGAGCTAAATACGACTACCAAAGCTACATTAAAACGAGTTCCTTTATTGAACAGCTCCCAGCTTCTCTCAAGGAGCAACGTAAGGCTTTAGGTAATCAAGACTAGGTTGGTGGCCAGAATGTGTCTCCAACCTGCACTTGATGTGGTGGATACAGTGGCCCGTTCCATGGTGATATGGGCCTTGTGATTCTCCCCTTTGGTTTCCCCAAGGAGGTCCAAAGCATGGTGGAGAACCTCCCCTTTGAGGGAGCAAAGCTGTTTTCAGAAAAGACCGATGATTTCCTCCACATGCTGAAAGGTTCAAGGGACAGTCTTTGATCTCTTGGGGTCTGTACACCTGGGTACAGAAGAAAGTACAATCCCCAGCCATCAGTTAAGCCTTGCTCAGAGTGCTGCTTCTCATATTCATTTCAATACTCATCTCACTTTGTGAAGAGATCTTACGAATCCCAGAGGAAAAAGCCCAGATTTCTCACGCAGAAAACATTGGAATCTCAGCAAGCTTCCTCTCAGCCTTCTGCCTCAAAGAAGCAGTTTTGATGTGTTAAATGCCCATAGGACACTCTTCTCATGGCTGCTTCATCCTGCAAGCCCCACCCACCCCTTCAGGGACGATGTGCTCCATTCTGCAGCACCTGGGAATGGGTAACATCCAACAAATGAGTGCTAGAGATCATCTGCTATGCATACTCCATCCATTTCTCCTCCCCACAGACACCCTTCTCTGCCGGGACCCTTCTCACAAGCGTCTGTTACGTCAGGAAATTAGACCATCTCCTCGGCATAGGAGCATAGAGCTGGTGCCGCACATCTCAGAGTCAAAGGCTTCTTATCTTGTTCTTTCCTGATACCGCAGGAAAAAGGGGATTGGAGACCCATATTGGACCTCAGTGCACTCAACAAATTTGTCAAGGCTCAGAAGTTCAAGCTGGCCATGTTATCAATGTATTAGAAAGAGGAGATTGATTCTCGGCCCTGTAGGTGCATATCTTCACATCATGATCATACTGAGCCGCAGGTGTTACTTCAAATTTACGGTAGGCTAGGACCACTCCCAGTACAGAGTATTGCATTTTGGCCTCTCGTAGTCCCCAAAGTGTTCTCCAAGGTCCTCTCAGGGGCGGTGGCCCACCTTTGTTCTCAAGGTATGGATGACATGGCCTTCGCAGACACCCAGTGGGTCACTCAGACCACACAAGAGCTCTTTCAAAATCTGGAGCTGCAAATCAACAAACAAAAATCAACAGGAATGGATTCCTAGGAGCTGGCCTTGACTCCATTCAGGGCAGAGACCTTCTCCCACGTCACAGAGTTCTCTGTCTTTCCACGTTGACAGAGACGGTATAATCTGGCCCCAGATTGCAGCCAGACATTTCCTCCTGCTCATGGGGCATGTGGATGAGAGTATACATTGAAGATTAGAGTTGGAAGGGACCTCAGAAGCCATCTAGTCCGATGCCCTGCTCAAAGCAGGGTACCTTGATCACAGCTTATGCCAGCCTATTCCTGAGATACCTCTAGGTGTGATTTGGCTCCATTTACAGACTGAACAGAGAAAACATAAGCAAACTCTTTGTGATCCCTGCCAAGGTCAAGGGATCCTTTGTATGGGAGTCCTGTTCTTTCAGCCTGCCTTTCATTACTTCTGAGCACTGATGCGTCCTTCATAGAACGGGGAGTGCATTTCAGTGGTGTCTCACTGCAGGGCAAATGGTCGCCATCCAGGATGTGTCTTCATATCAACCTACTTGAACTCAGAATGGTCAGGAATGCGTGTGCTTGTTTCATTCTGCTGATCAAGGACACACACATCTGGGTCACGACAGACAATACAGCCTGCGCATATTGCATAAACTGACAAGGAGGTGTATGGAATCTGTGCATCTCTCTCAATATACAAACGACAGCTGCCTAGCTACTGGGAATGCACAACACGACGGCAGACAGTCAGAGCCACGAGTTCTCCCACCGCCGTAAGTGGGAGTTAGATTCAATAGTTTAACCCAATGTTCCTAGGGCAGCCCACCTGAAAATGCCGAAGTCTGGACAGGCAGAAAAAAGAGAGCAGATTCTCCCAAAAATGGTGGCTTACACCGACGTTAGATTTGCCACAAACTCTGTTGCTGATTCCCCTCCCCCTCCTTCCCACCCCAAATCACGTAGCTCCTTTTATTGCATTTCAGTTTCTGGCTCCCAATCAGCACCCCTAGGTCCAGTAGAGAGAGAAGTTATTTAAAATTCTGATCTCTTTACAAAACGTTCTTCTGATCCCTAAAAGATCAGCCACATTGCCAGATTTATGTAGGCTTGGATCTTACCCAAAATACCACATGCCACCCAATCCTTTAGTATCTAAAAGTAAAGGTTTATTATAAAAGAAAAGAATCAGGAAGAGAGATGTTAAGTGATCACAGCAATCAGATACGTACATATGACTTCAGAGTCCGTCCATATCGGCTTCTGAGCAGTACTGTGTGCGGTTTCTCTGGAGTACAACCAGTATCTGTATGGGTCTGTTAGTCCTTTGTTTCAAAGCTTCGGCTATAGAGAAGTTGATCCCGAGGTAGGCAGCAGGAAGAAAGACAAAATGGAGATGGTGGAGCTGCCTTTTGTACATTTTGGTGTGTCCCATGCAAGCTTACACAGCACATGGGCATGGACAGGCACTTGGGCCTCCCTGCCCACAGGATGGCTATGCATGTCCTGCTGACTCTTATGTGTGTCCGTGGCTTCTCTCTCTGGGTGCATTGGATGGCTGAGTGCCCTTGATGGGACATCAAGCAGGCTGGGTAATGCTGATGCTAATCTGTCTGGGAGGTATCACCCAGAACCCATCCGAGTTTGAGATACAAATATATCTCACACATTTATAACTCGCAATACAAAGATACTACAGACGTATAAACAATATTATACTTAGCACATGATAACTTTTCCAATGATATCTTACATGATATTTTGTAATATTCGTAGCATGTTCATAATATTGGTATTGATGTCATAAATGATTGTTCATACTTCATACAACATCACCAATAACACTCCACAACATATTTCAACTTTGGGAGGCACCAGTGATAGACCAGTTTGCTACAAACGAGAACAGCAAATGTCCATAGTACTGCTCCAGAGTGAGAATTGGATGGCACCCCATAGGGGACACTCTCCTCCCCCCATGGGGCAAAGGCCTTCTTTACACCTGTCCCCGATTCCCTCTGTTTCTGAAAGTCCCGTGAAAGTAAAGAAAGAGAGAGCACACATCATACTGATTACTCACTATATGGACAGGGTAGCCTTACCTGTCACAGCTGGCATTCTGCCTATCAAGGACTCTCCTGACCATTCCTTGCTTCCTGTCACAGAACGAGAGGGGCACACTCTATCCCAGTCTGGGGAATCAGCAACTAAAAACACGGCTCCTTCATGGTGCCAGCAGAGAGGCTTCTTGCAGAAAGTCCTCCTGCATAGTAGGAAAGGAACTATGTGTTGTAGCTTCTTACAGTCATGGGAAAGATACCAAATACAGTGCCAACTTAAAAGTGGTACCCTGAATGCAGCCGCCTTACTGGTAGTCCCAGACTACCTGCTGAGTCTCAGAAAATTGGGGCTCCCTGTTAGTTCGTTAAAGGTGCAGCTAGCAGCAACTGCAATCTTCCACCAGTAGGTAGAAGGTTAGTCACTCTTCGCCCATCCAACTATGAAGAGGCTCTCAAAGGCTTAGCAAATCTCTTCCCACAACCCAGACTTCCCACCCCTCAATGGGATCTCAAGCTTGTGTAAAAAGGACTGACTAGACCACCATTAAACCCATGGCCACCTCTTCTTTCTTTAACTTATCTTTCCATGACCACAGTGTTCCTAATCGCCTTTACGTTGGCAAGAAGGATAGGGGAAAGCAACAGCTTGGATGATGCAGCCACCCTTCACGGTGTTCTTCCTTGACAAGACTGCTCCTGAAGTTCACTCGGAAGGTGACTTCTGTTTTCCACATAAGCCATCTTCTTCAGCTTCCAACCGTTTAGCCGCAGCCTTGCCAAGACAATAGGGAGGCCATCCTCTGCATGCTCAATGTAAGGGGTTCTTAGGCCTTCTATTTGGAGAGGACAAGAGCATTCAGAAAATCTCTGGCCTTTTTCTCTCCTTTGTAGATAGGCCAAAAGGTCCAGCAATCTCAGCTCAAAGACTGTCTCTCTCAGGCTATATTAAACTCTGTTATCAGCTATGTAATAAGCACTCCCGTCTTCAATACGCACACACTCTATGGGGCTGGTGATCTCATCCATAGCCTTCTCCCAGGGTATCTCTGTATCAGATACTTGATCATCTCCAGAGCGTTAGATACCTTTGCAGAGCATTATGCCATCCTGGTAGATTCAACTGCAGACACCAGTTTGGTACCATGGTACCGCCATTTATATCAGATTTCACTCTGAAGTCCCAGCTTCCAGTGTTGGGCAGTGGCTCTCCTTTAGGGACACTATTTGAAGAATTACTCAGCTTGTGCAATACGATGGTTCTTTGAGACTTGTCCCCTATGGGTGCTCTACAACCCAGCCACCTCCTTTGTACATCATAGCTCTAACAGTTAACTTTGCCGTAGAGAAGAAACTGAGGAGGTTCACCAGTGCATATTGGCTAGCTTCATGGCAGGAGAGCGGCAGCGGATGTGTGGGCTGAATGGACACTGCTACCACCGTTTTCCAATCAGCAGTGTCGGGACATAGACACACCTACCGTGGAGCGCCCATGTGGGCACATCTCGAAGAACCATAGTTCTTGCACCAAGTGAGTAACTTCTTTCCAGCATATGTCTGTGGGACTCTGGGGACCCTTAGTGCACTGGTTTTCAAACTGTGGGTCAGGAGCCAGTAGAATCAGAGAATCATAGCGTTGGAAGGGACCTCACGAGATCATCTAGTCCAACCCCCTGCTAAAAAGCAGGACCACTCCCACTAAATTATCCCAGCCAGGGTTTTGTCTAACCAGGCCTTAAATGTCTCCAAAGACGGAGATCCCACCACCTCCCTAGATAGCCCATTCCAATGCTTCACCACCCTCCTAGTGAGAAAGTTTTTCCTAATATCCAACCTTGACCTCCCCAGCTGTAATTTGAAACCATTGCTCCTTGTTCTGTCCTCTGTTATCCTCGAGAATAGCCTAGCTCCCTCCTCTTTGGAGCAACCCTTCAAGTAGCTGAAGGTTGCTATCAAATCTCCCCTCAGTCTTCTCTTCTGTAGACTATATAAGCCTAGTTCCTTCAGTCTCTCCTCATAAGGAGTATTGCCAGCAGATCGAGGGATGTGATAATTCCCCTCTATTCAACACTGGTCAGGCCGCATCTGGAATACTGTGTCCAGTTTTGGGCTCCCCACTACAGAAAGGATGTGGACAAATTAGAAAGAGTCCAGCGAGGGCAACAAAAATGATTAGGGGGCTGGGGAACATGACTTATGAGGAGAGACTGAAGGAACTAGGCTTATTTAGTCTACAGAAGAGAAGACTGAGGGGAGATTTAATAGCAACCACTTGTCCTTGTTGAACCTCATGAGGTTTCTTTTGGCCCAGTGTTCCAATTTGCCTAAGTCTCCCTGGATCCTGTCCCTGCCTTCCAGCGTGTCTACCATTTCCCCCAGCTTGGTGTCATCTGCAAACTTACTAAGCACGCAGTCTATTCCATCATCCAGATCATTAATGAAAATGTTAAACAGAACCGGCCCCAGGACCGACCCCTGGGGCACTCCACTCTTTACCGGTTGCCCACTAGACATTGAGCCATTGATTCCTGCCCGGTGATCTAGCCAGTTTTCTATTCACCTTATGGTCCATTCATCCAACCCATACTAACTTAATTTGCTGACAGGAATGTTGTGGGAAACCGAATCAAAAGCCTTGCTAAAGTCAAGGTATATCACGTCAACGGCTCTTCCCGCGTTCACAGATCCAGTCATCTCATCATAGAAGGAAATCAGGTTGGTCAGGCATGATTTGCCCTTGGTGAATCCACGCTGACTGCTCCTGATCACTCTATTTTCCTCCAAGTGTTTCAGGATGGATTCTTAGAGGACCTGCTCCATGATTTTCCCAGGCATCGAGGTGAGGCTGACCGGTCTGTAGTTCTTTTTCCCTTAGGTATTTCCAGGACTTAGGTATTGAGTCATGGCACCCCCTTTTGCGACTGCCAAAGGACTGGAATGCATCGCTGAAAGATAATTGCTGGGTCATGGGCACGCAGGCCTTTTTCAACTGCGTCCCAAGAGAAAACGTTTGAAAAGCGCTGCCTTAGTGTGTTCTTGTTATCTGATTACTGTCACCAAGCAGGGCAGTTGCTCCCCTAGTGCACAGCAGCTCTTCCCAAATGTGCGTTACATAGGTAATGAGATCCTTGGTATATAAAAGGGAGGGATTTGTTGTGTGTGCTCTCTCTGTCTCTCTCATACTTAACTCAAAGAATGAAGAATTCGGTCTCGTAGATACTTTGAAGCTTTCCCTAATATGTCTCTCAAAAGGAAGCTACGATGTTCCTTTCACATTTGGACTGTTCTAATGCTTACATGGTCCAGTGGCTAAAAGATTCTGGACCGGATTCTGTTCTATTCTGGCTCTTGTGCGATTCAGGCAAGTCATTTCCCTGCCATGTGCCTCCGTTTCCCCTTTCTAGGATAAAGCAGTAAAAGACACAGAGACCCGTGGATGATATGTGCGCTCTGTTGTACTCCTCATCACCTTTCAGCTGGTGGCAGTTTCTCGCTAGGTAACTGCAGCTCTGATCGCCCAGCAAGATCTGGAGCTTGATAGTGTCCTACTGAAGGCAATGACAGTTCAGTGGCAGTAGGTTTCGGTACCCATCCTGCTTGTCCTGTGCCTCTCTGCATATTGTCTGAGTGACTAGTGTCTGCCTAGGGAAGAGCTCTGTGCACCTTGAAAGCTTGTCTCTCACCAACAGAAGGTGCTCCAGTAAAAGATTATTACCCCCTTTGCCTTGTTTCTCCATTCTGCCAGGCAGAAAACCCTACCCAGACAGCCAGTCAGCCTACTTTTTCCCCAGTGTTTAAAAAAAATCCCCCAAAGTTCTCTTTTTTTCCACTTTACTATAACTGAAAACAACCCCTTGGGATTTTGTTTAAACTTTCCAAAAAACCTATGTACAGAAAACTTAATCCCACAAAGGTGAGTGTTTCCCAAAAGTCACAAATGTGTGAAAATGGGGGCAGAGCGGAAACTCTGCAACCAAAAACAATAGGCTGCTAGAATGGCATATTGGGCTGCATCAGTAGGAGTGTTGCTGCCAGATCGAGGGTTGTGATTATTCTCCTTTATTCAGCACTGGTCAGGCCACATCTGGAATACTGTGTCCAGTTTTGGGCTCCCCACTACAGAAAGGATGTGAAAAATTAGAAAGAGTCCAGCGGAGGACAACGAAAATAAGGGGGCTGAGGCACCTGACTTAGGAGGAGAGACTGAAGGAGCTAGGCTTATTTATAAAATGACAGTGCTGGTGTGGGTTCCAAGCCAGCTCTTGGAGAGTAAGTGTAACCTGGATCCTGTGGGACGCACTGTCCTTAAGAGATGTCAGGTTCTCAGCCCTTTGCTCTGAACATGGAGACAAATCCCAAAGGGACAGAGCCTCCTTGTAAGATTGAACACCACCTGGTTCAGTCTTTAGCTAGGTCTTTAATTTGCTCTGGCTGGATAGTCAATTGATGTCCATTTATTGATGATCTTCTCGTGTCACTGAAGTTTTTGGTGGTTGCGTGATCACCAGCCACGTGGTGGCATTTTGTGCTGAACACTCTTCTGTTGGAAGTGGGACAAGACATGAGGTGCCAGTGGAGTTCCTGCTGCAGTCCAGCCCTTCCCACTGCAGTCATTTAAATAATCTCAACAGGTGATTTGTCAGTTCCAAGGCCAGAGGGGACCTCTGTGATCACCTGGTCTCACCTGCTGTATACAACAGGCCAGAGAGCTGCCTCCAAGTAATTCCTAGAGCAAATCTTTTAGAAAACTGTTTCCAGCAGCAGCTGCAGGTGACGTAAGCTGTGCTAGTGACGTGGCGGGTGGATATGCCTCCATTTACTGTAGCTCCAGTGTTGGAGCCTATGGTAAATACCATAACCCTTGGCTTTCACGCTATCCTGCCTCATCAGCCTCTTCTGCCCGAGTTCCCAGCATCGCACTGAGCCCTACCTTCGCCCTCCATCCCATGCTCATGCCCTTGGGCGCTGGGTTGGCTTTCTTCCTTTCCTGGGGGGAGTGAGAAGTTCCAGGAAAAGGCAGGCAGCGACTCCTCCGTCAGTGGTCTTATTTGATCCTCACTCTGCTCTTGCGCAGAGCAAACGGAACACCAATTGCTCCCCGCTCCCAAGGTCTACCTTTGTCGTGGGACCTGGTGGTTAGGGGCAGAGCCCCCTCCATGTTTCCGCATAGCTGTTGGCGCCATGGGTTGGATAACAGTCTCCAGCGCTCCCCCTCCTCCTGCTGGAGTTACTAGCTCTTATCAAGTTTTCGGCTGAACAGCTGTGGTGCTTAAAACGAGCTTTCGGTATTGTTTTATGTTGTCCAAAAAATAACCCATTTTGCTAAATGCCGGTAAAGGGCTTTCTAGACACCTCTGCTTATAAAAGGTGAGATTTATTGACCTCTTTGTCTACAAAGAAAGACCAGGTCTAATGATCAGATTGTACACCAGAGACAAGTGCTTATGCAATCAGCAAACTGTCTTGGTGTGGAAGTACGATAGTTTCGGAGATAAACTCCAGAGGAAAAGCTGTGGTGCTGACAATACATTAAAGTCTGCCACGTGCCTGGCTCTCCTCTCTGCCTTCCCCCAGCGCACCGCTGAGCAGAGGTGCTGTTGGCAAAGAAGTGCAGAGTGATTGCAGGGGCTGGGTTGGTAATTGCACATGGACCTCTGCTTCCATAGGTGATCAATAGAGAAAACTTACACCTGGGGCTGGGGGAATTAAAATGGACTGGCTACCTGTCGTGCTGGTTTGGAGTTAAATGAACATGTGGGGCACGGTCCGCAGGAGGCCGGTTCCTAAAAAATCCCCCACTGTTGCAAGCTGGACCGGTGTTAGCTGCACTGGAAGAGGTCAAAAAGCCCTAATGTAGACAGGACTTGCTGGAGCCTTTCTGGCTTTTCCTTAGCCCACTCCTCCTCAAAGCTGAGCTTGGATTGCCAACTTAAAATCCAGAGCAATTCATGAACCACTGCTGAAAAACTTTCTCAAAGCCGCAGTGGCTGCCTCCAAAGTGCTCTCCGTGTTCACCTCAGCTGCCTGGCTGTTGGTATTAGGGGAAAAGCAAAGGCAAGAGCCAGCTGGATCAGCAGCTCCTTGGCTGGCCTTTCAGATGAGACCCTGTGTAACACAGCAGCCAATGATGAAGGGGCAGAGGGAGAATCAGATTGCCAGCCCATTTTAATTCCCCCCTCCCCAGGTGTAAGTCTTCATAGAGGCAGGTGTGCTGTGTGTAATTACCTACACAGCCCTGTTAGGAGATGACTCAGGTGGGGCATGATAGAGGTCTGTAACATCATGACTGGTGAGGAGACAGTAAACAAGGAAGTGTTATTTACTCCTCATAATGCAAGAACTAGGGGTCACCAAATGAAATGAATATGCAGCAAGTTTATAAAGAACAGAGAAAGCATTTCTTCCCATGACACACAGTCAACCTGTGGAACTCCTTGCCAGAGGGAATGAACAAAGTAGTAATCCATCTTGTCACCCATTCCCAGCTTCTCACAAACTGAGGCTAGAGATGATTTTGCACCCTTCCCCATCCTGGCTGATAGCCATTGGTGGCCCTATCCTCCATGGGCTTATCTAGGTCTTTATTGAACACTGGTATCGTCTTGGCCTTCACAACATCCTCTGGCAGAGTTTCTCAGGTTGACTTTGTGTTGGGTGAAGAAATATTTCCTTTTGTTTTGTTTAAACCTGCTGCCTATTGATTTTATTTGGTGACCCCTAGTTATTGTGTTGAGGAGTAAATAACACTTCCTTTTTTATTTTCTTTACACCAGTCAAGATTTTATAAACCTCTGTCATATTTCCTTCTTAGTTGTCTTTTTTCCAACCTGAAAATTCCCACTCTTATTAATCTCTCCTCCTATGAAAGTTGCTCCACACCCTATTCATTTTTGTTGCCCTTTTCTGTACCTTTTCCAATTCCCATCTATCTTCTTTGAGATGGGGCAATCAGATCTGCATACGGTATTCAAGATGTGGGCATACCATGGATTTATAAAGAGGCAATGTGATATTTTTCTGTTTTACTATTTATCCCTTTCCTATTGATTCCCAACATTGGTAGCTTTTTTGCCTGCCACTGCACAGTGAGCGGATGTTTTCAGAGAACTCTCCACAACGACTCAAATCTTTCTGGAGGGGTAATAGCTAATTTATACTCCATTATTTTATAGGTATCGTTGGGATTGTTTTCCAGTATGTGTTACTTTGAATTTTCTCTGCCATTTTGTTGCCCAAACACCTTCTTTCGTGAGATCCCTTTGTAACCCTTTGCAGTCTGCTTTGAACTGAACTATCTTTAGTAGTTTTATATTCTCTGCAAATTTTGCCATTTCCCTTTTTGCCCTCTTTCAGAAACATTTATGAATATCTTGAAGAGTGTAAACCTTTGAGGGGACACCACCATTTTCCTCCCTCCATCCTGAAAACTGGCCCTTTATTCCTACCCTTTGTTTCCTGTCTTTTAACCAATTACTGATCCAGGAGAAGACCTCCCCTCTTAGCCCATGACAGCTTATTTTGCTTAAGAGCCTTTGGCAAGGATTCTTGTCAAAGGCTTTCTGAAAATCTAAGTACACTATATCACCTGGATCATCCGTGTCCACATGCTTGTTGGCTCCCTCAAAGAATTCTGTTAGATTGGGGAGGCTTGGGTTAGTTCCCTTTACAAAAAACGCGTTGACACTTCTCCAACTATTTGTGTTCATCTAGGTATCCGATAATCTGTTCTTTATGATAGTTTTAACCAATCTGCCTGGTACTGAAGTTAGGTTTACTGGCCTGTAATTGCCGAGATTGCCTCTGCAGCCTCCAGTCATAGGAATGACTTAAATGGTAGGTTACGTCCCACAATTAGCAGTTCTGCAGTTTCACATTTTGAGTTCCTTTAGAACTCTTGGGTGATACCATTTGGTCCTGGTGTCTTTATTACTATTTAACTTATCAGTTTGTTCCAAAACCTCCTTTAGTGACGCCTCAGCCTGGGCCAGGTCCTCAGATTGTCTCCTGAGAAGAATGGCTCCGTTTTTGGAATCTCCCTGCCCTCTGCCTATGAAGACAGATGCAAAAAACGCATTTATCTCCTCAATGGCCTTATCTTCCTTGAGTGCTCCGTTAGCATCTTGATTAGCCAATGGCCCCACTAGCCAATAAGCAGGAAGCCAGCTAAACATTTTTTTCTGGGGTTTTTTTTTGAGTCTTTGGCTAGTTGTTCTTCAAATTCTTTTTTGGATTTCCTACTTATTTATTTATACTACACTCACCAGTTTATGTTCCTCTCTATTTTCCTCAATAGGATTTAACTTCCACTTTTTAAAGGATACCTTTTTATCTCTCACTGCTTCTTTTACTTTGTTCTTTACCCAGGATGGAACTTTTTTTGGTCCTCTTACTAGTCTTTTTTATTAGGGGAAGATATTTAAATTGAGCCTCTCTTATGGTGTCTTTGAAAGGCATTTCACTTTGGCACTGTACCTGTTAATTTCTGTTTAACTTCCTCATTTTTGTGTACTTCCCCATTCTGAAATTAAATGCTACCAAGGTGTGCTGCTTTGGCGCCCGCTTCTCTCCCAAGGGCTGTTCAATGTTTTTATGTTAGGGTTACTTTTCCAAAGCAGTTCAGCTCTATTCTCCTCTTGAACCAGATCCTGTGCTCCACTTCGGGCTAAATCAAGAATTGCTTCTTCTCTTCTGGGTTCAGGACTAGCCGCCCAAGAAGCTGTCATTGAAAGTGTCGAGAAACTTTATCTCTGCATCCCATCCTTAGGTGACACGTACCCCATCAGTATGGGGTAGTTGAAATCCGCCATTACTGGTGAGTTTATTATTTTTATAGCGTCTCTGATCTTTCTGAGCATTTAATAGTTGCTATTTCTGTCCTGCTCAGATGGTCAGTAGTATGGCCCCACTGCTGTATTCTTCTCATTCAAGCCTGGGTTTGCTTTCCATAGAGATTCTGTGGTACAGTTTGGTTCAGTTAAGATTTTTACTTTCTCTGACTGTACTTTCTTTCACATATATGCCATTCCTCCACCAAGATGAAACTATTCTGTGCTTCTGATATATTTTATACCCTGCTGTTACTGTGTCCTGTTGATTATCCCTCTCCCACCAGGCTTCTGTGGTGCCTATTATATCAATATCCTCATTTAATACGAAGCACTCAAGTTCCCTCTCTTTGTATCTAGATTTCTAATCTTTGTAAATAGGCACTTAAAAAATTGTCACTCTTTAGCTGGCTGCCATCATCTGATGGAATTGAATGGGATGCTTTCATTTGACTGTTTCTCCTCAGACCCTGTCTGTATTTTATCATCTTCCACCTTCTCCTCCTTAGTAGGAGACAGAGAATCTCCATTAATAGATCCTTCTCCAGCCCTTAGTTTAGTTGCTCTGCAACCTTTTCAATTTTACATGGCACCAATCCGGTTCCGTTTTGGTTTAGCTGGAGCCCATTCTTCCAGAACTGCACGCCTCCTCACCCCCACCCCCCATTTCCCTAAAGGTTCCTCAGTTCCTAATAAATGTAAACCTCTCCTCCCTACACCGTCGTCTCATCCCTCCATTGAGACCCTGCAGTTCTGCTTGTCTAACTTGCCCTGCGTATGGAGCTGGAAGCATTTCAGAGAATGCTACCGAGGTCCTGGACTTCTCTTTCTTACCTAGCAGGCTAAATTTGGCCTCCAGGACCTCTCATCTATCCTTCTTCGTGTCACTG